>JAJKFI010033931.1:0-12320 GCA_029204185.1 Lerista edwardsae | reverse complement strand
TAGATAGATAGATAGATAGATAGATAGATAGATAGATAGATAGATAGATAGAACTACCACACAGACACAAAGTTAATCACAGCATAAGAAAGAATCTTGTTGTGATTGTGCAAACATGTCAAGATTTCTTCGCACATCAGTGTGTGTGTGCTTGTGTGTAATCATAACCTGGAAGGGGAAAAAGTTTGCAAACTGAAAACTACTGAAACCTACTCGTGCACCAGGATGTGACCAAAGAATAATAAAAACCATATAAGAATGGCACATTGCTCACAAAGTTCAGGTCATTTTGAATTCCAAACATTGGGGAGGAAATAGGAAGGAAAGGGTTTTGCAAACATCCCTATAAAATGAGTTTGTCTTAATTTGTTCCCATTTGGAGCTTGTGGCTGAGACATCCAGTTCACACACTGAAGGCTCATGCAGATTAAAAATGAGGCCTCAACCCTATCCAACCTTCCGGCTCCAGAGCAGCTGTGCCAATGGGGTGTGCACTGCACATGCAGTGAGTGGCCAGCCTTGGAGGCCTCCTCAAGGTAAACAAACATTTATTCCCTTACTTGGGATTGCACTGCATCGGCACTGGAAGTTGGATAGGATTGGGGCCTGAAAGATTTTTCGCATGCCATGAACAGCAAACATCTGATAGGGTAGTGGCAGAACACATACTTTTTGTAGACAATCTCAAGGATAGTCTCAGGTATGACATATGGGAAAGACCGGAGCTGCTGCCAGTCAGAGACTGCACTAACATACTGTATAATAATGGCCTGATTTGGAAGAAGGAAGTTTCATCTATCCATCCATCAGCATCTGTGATCAGACAGTCATTATTGTACAAGGATCCCTAGAAGCAATGAATCCATTGCAATAAGGTGTCATTCAAAAAAAAAAACACCCAGGTATTATTTATTGCAATGAGACTTAGAGCCCAATCCTATCCAACTGTCCAGAGCGGATGCAGCTGCAATGCAGACCCAAGGTAATGGATCAAGTGTTCCCTTACCTTGAAGAGGCCTCCATGGCTGCTCTCTCCACTGCAGGATGCAGCACACATCCTGTTGGCATGGCTGTATCAATGCTGGAAAGTTGGATCGGATTGGGCCCCCTTAGCACCCTGTACTGGATTGTGCCACAATTCATTTTCAATTGTGATCACAGTGTTTAATATGTGTTGCTTATGGACTCCGGTTCACATGGAGGAAGCTGTGAAGAGGCTGTGAAGCTGAAGTTCTGTTTTGCTGAGAGCAAAACTTAAGCAAAAGTATGTATTTCAATAGACGTTGTTCTACAAAGTAGAAGGTTCTTTCATCTGATTTTCTCTTACATTCAGCCCACTGTTATTTCCTTGGATTTTTTTTTTTTTTTAAATCTCAGTTCCAAAGATGACTGACTTCAATGAAATCGAGGATTTCACCTTAGGGAAAAGTCTCTTTGATTTAACTATTGCATGGTAAACCCACCACTTGTAACTGCCCTTTAGCAGTTTTGAATTTCTAGGAGAAGCAAAGGTTAATTAAATCACTGCTTAAAGTAAAGAGAATCATTTTTTTTTCCAAGTTGGTCTTTAACCCAATTTGGAAAAATACCAGAAACAATTTCATGGAGCTGAAACACAGCATTGCCTTCGATCAGTTCAGCTCAGAGGTTTTCCTTAATTAATTTAGAGCTGAATTCTGAACTTCTTATTAATTCCTTCAACAACAAACTTCATAATGAATTCCTAAAAAAAAAAATCAATATGGAGGTCAGATTAAAAACTAATGGCATGGTGTGACCCCCTCAAAAGAATTAATGAAGGTGTCCCAAACTTCCAATCATCACAGTATAGGAAATGGGGGGGGGTGCTTTACAGCATGTAACTTCTAAAATGTGGAGTTTGGGCCTTGAAAACTTTCCCCCTAATCACAGATGCAGCAGAAGGTACGCATCAGATGTGATGTATGCACCACAGCCTACACAGGGATATACCCCAATGGAATCCCAAGAATGGTTCTAATTTCCTGGTCCCTAGTAAATCAAGGTTCCAAGTTTGTTCCCATTTTGTTTTGAGGTGTATATGTTTTATCTGACATTTTTTTCCCAACTTTCCTCCAAGCCAATGGTTCATCCCACCTTCAAGTAAGCTAGGATGAAAAATGAGAACTGGCCAAAGAATACACAGTGCCCTTCATGGCTGAATGGGGGATGTACAACTGGATCTTCTCGGCCAGACACTATGGCTATGACCAGGGCTAGTCTTAAGCCAATGTCGTAACATTGGGCCTCATACTTTGGGGGGCCCCGCACCAGCGCTGCTGCTGAAGCTGGGATTTCTATGGGCTGTAAGTTGGTGGGGCAAGCAGAGCAGCTTTACCTTGGTTCCTCCCATTTGCCCCTGCCTCCAACTGTCCAAAATGGGGCTCCTGCAAGCAATTGGCGGTGACATCATCGTGCCACCACCAACTATTTCCAGGTGCTGTGCGCGGCACCACAAGTGCTTTTCTTAGTGAGTGGAGGGCTCCGTGGGGAGGGTGGAGGCTCCCGCAGGAATGCCCCACATTGGGCCTCACTGCTTCTGGGGCCAACCCTGAACATGACTACATCATGGCTGATTAAAAATGTTAGAATGTAGACACATGCATCAGAGTTGCTTTTGGGGGCATTTAAGCCTCTAGAGCAGTAGTTCCCAAACTGTGGGTCAAGACCCCCTGTGGGTTGCAAGCCAATTTCAGGTGAGTTGTGAAGCACCAAGAGCAGCCATACTGAAAATATGGGAAGATGGGATGCTAGAAAGGAGGAGGGCTGTGTGGTTGTTTTGTGTCAAGGTTGTAAATATGCTTCCCCCCCCCCCTTTCTGATTTACTTTGCTATTGGAAAATGACTGAGAAATAACCCAACATTGCTGGTTCAGGAAGCAGCAGGGTCATGGCATCACTTTCCTGCATTCTCAGGAAAGCATCAGGCTCTGGCATCACAATGATGATATTTCTGGCCATGACATCACTTCCAGTGGGGCCCGTTCAGATTGTCATTCTAAAATGTGAATGCTGGTACTGAAAGTTTGAGAACCACTGCTATAGAACAACAAAGTCAAAAGAAATGGGTGTGTGTACACACACACACACCCCAATTAATGAAGCAACCTGAAATGTTAATGCAACCAATATTAGAATCCTGTAGGCCTTAAAATTATCCCTTTGTCAATCAGCTATGGTGATGATTCAGCATTCCATTCAGAAACACAGACTGCCTCGTCTTGTGGGTGAAACTACTGTGCATGTCAGAAGAGCTTCAAGCATGACACTTCTGTGCAGTTTTTTTTTAAAGACATACAGGCACGCGCGGAGGCCCAAGCACGCCCATGGCTGGCGCCAAAACCGCACCCCTCACGTCACTCAGTTTGAAAGTCAAACTCCAGATAAAGAGACTGAAAAAGGAGAGAGTTCTGGAACAAGTCTTTACTCCAATGGGGGTGCAATGCTAACCTGGAGTTCAGCCAACACAGTTAGGCCAGCAAAGTTTGGCCAGCACAGGGACACCGTAAAGTATGCTTGGACCACTCTTGGAGTCAGAGAGGCCAGCACACAGACGTGCACCATCCTCCCTGACTCTGAGAGTAGTCCAAACACACTTTACGGTGGCCCTTGGCCAGCCAAATTTTGCTGGCTTAATTCTGCCGGCCTAACTTCAGGTTAGGATTGCACTCCGAGAGTGTTTTTGTTTTTTTCTTGGTAATTAATGCAGGACTCCATTGCATCAGGATCATGGGGAGGACTAAAGCCTTTTTTTCTCCCTATTGGAAATCCTGATTCACTACCGGGGTGTGTGTGTGAGAGCAATCTGCCTCCTATGTCTTCAGGCGCATATCTTACCCGATGCACAGGATGGCGTGAGCCAAGGGCGCCGGGCAGCGGCGGGGAGCCATTGCGCGTGGTCCGGGCGAAACCACGTGGTTTTCAGCCCTCCCACCCGCCTACGCTTCCCTTACGCTCGGAAATGGAGCATTACCGGGCTAAGGGAGGCATGTCGGAGCAACACACGGGGGCGGGGCAACGTCCTGGGGGTGCGGTTTTGGCGCCAGCCATGGGCGTGCTCGGGCCTCCGCGTGCGCCTGTATGTCTTTAAAAAAAACTGCACAGAAGTGTCATGCTTGAAGCTCTTCTGACATGCACAGTAGTTTCACCCACAAGACGAGGCAGTCTGTGTTTCTGAATGGAATGCTGAATCATCACCATAGCTGATTGACAAAGGGATGATTTTAAGGCCTACAGGATTCTAATATTGGTTGCATTAACATTTCAGGTTGCCTCCCTCCCACACATTACGTGTGTGTGTGTGTGTGTGTGTGTGTGTTAATTCTACAATGCACTTGAACCAAATAATGATTAGAACTTAGAGGAAACAAGTATGCAACAACTTGTTCAATAGAGAACACAATTTCAAATTAAAGGCTAAAATGTCATTTTCACATCATTTGTTCTAATTTGGTCAGAACTGCTTTCAAAAACAATGAGCTCTCTTTCCCAATACACATTCTGAACACAGAGATAATGCTCCTATCTAAAGCATTTTGTTCTGGAAAGTGCACAGATTCCAACTGCACATTTTAGCTTTCCATTGTGGAATATAAAGATAGAAAGATGTTTACCATCTACAGAAATATTCTTTCCTTTAACAATACTGATCTCCCCCCTCCCATCCCTGGTCCAAAGTATCTTGCTGAATTTCACTTTCAAACTATGGAAGATGGGAAGGCAAGATGGAACCCCCCCCCCCAGTAATTATTTTATTATCCGCACAGTCTGCATTGAATGTACTTTTTGTTGATAAAGCTTATTTAAGCAGAGTGGTTTTGGGAATGCACCATCATATTTTTTCCTCATACCTGACCATTGTTCCATCCCTACTTCATTAAAAAAAAAAAATTTCAATCCAGATAGTACCACTGAGTAACATCTAGGAAGCGACTGCTACTTCCAATCCAATGAGTTGCCAATCCTTAGTGATCTGTACAAAAAAAAAATCTTTTATTTAAAAACAAAGGATAAGTTGTGTTATATTTAGCCTTCTGTGGTTTTAACCTTTCTTTGAAATGTGAATATCAGTTCTGCCCACAGAGGACTAGAGCTGTGATAAGTACCAACAGTTGACTGAACAGTAATCAGCAATCCAAGTATGCAGGCACAAATGATTTTACTGCACCCTTTAAACGACAAGGCATCTTAAACTTAAGCAGGGTCCCAGTGACCCAGTTAGCCAATCTGGAACTAGGTGGTTGTTTTTTGAGGCCAAGTAGAAATTGTGGGCTCCTCTGTTTAACTGCCCTGGCTGAGGAGTCCCCCACTCCCACCTTCTTCAGACTGATCAAATGGGTTGGTTGTAGTTTAGCCAGCTGGTCACTAAAACCAGCAGGTAAATGCAGGTTGGACACGAGGAGAAGGGACCAGTGTGCATGCTGAAGAAGTGGAATGAGCAAAAGAGGGGAGAGGACAGGTCTCTATAGGCTTCTCAGCTCATCGGATGCTGGCTGGGAACCCCTTGTGCATGGATTGCCAAGCCAACCTCAAAGGGAAGGCAGTGCAATTCAGACCTACATCAAGCCCTCTTTAAAGGGGTTGGCAGTAAATAAGCTGCATCATCATCCGTGAGTATTAGCTCAGAGCCAGGATAGGATGTCCATAGGGGAATAGAAAGTAGCTGACTGTCCCCCTCAAAGAGGTTGAACCTGTACTAAAAAGGGGTGGAATTCTGCTTTTGTTACAGCCACTGCAAGACTTTGCGAGCACAATCCTAACCAGATTTCCAGCACTGACATAGCTGTGCCAATGGGGCAGGTGCTGCATCCTGCAGTGGAAGCCTCCTCAATGTAAGGAATGTTTGTTCCCTTACCTCAGGGCTGCATTGCCTTTACCCTGGTGCTGGAAAGTTGGTTAGCATTTCTGCCTGTATTTGACTTATTAATTGTGGCCCTTGTCAACCCAATCTAATGTATCCTGTACGTTGTTTGGGGGGGGGGGGAGGAGGAGTGAGGACAACAATAAATTGACCATAAGGGGTGAGTAAAGAGCTGCAAATTCTGCAGAGACTACTGTACTGTGCTTTTTTTTTGCTTCAGTCGCCCACGTTCTCTCTATTGTGTGAATAAGACTATCCTTGATGTATTTTTGGATTTGTTTATGAAGTCAAAAAAATGACAGGATATAAAGGAGATCTAACAACTCTAAACACTTTGTTGTATTTTAATGAATCTTGCTTATTAGCAGTGACTCCAGTAATCAGGTTAGCATTGGTTAAAATGACTACAGGCATAGTAAACCTTTGCAGGAAGTACTAGTCAAAGCCATCTCTCCTTACTGATTTTCTGAGCAAAGTAAACTCAGAGTTTTATGGTAACAGCAACAAAGGGCTGTCAAGGGCACTGATGAATGTCAAGAAATTTCCAGAATGATCAAACAATGGAGAAATAACCTTTGTTGTAATGCTTTGCAGGCAGAATGTGGAAGATTGAAAACTATACAGCTTCCTCATGCAGGAATTACAGTACTATAATTACCATACTAATATTATAATTGTGAGCTTTTCCGGTATTATCATTTCTCCAGTGTGACACTGTGATCATTGCGTTCTTCCTAACAACTCATTAGTAATTAACTATTGTCCTCATTTATTAAGTACTCCAAATGTTCCCGAGTAAGCATTGCACAAATCCCACCCACCCCAATCACTTGCAGCCTAAGAGACATGACAAAAAACGGGGGAGAAAGCAATGATGGATGGAAGAGGGAAGCAAAGCAGTGCAGAACTCAGCTATGCTCACCTAAAACATGAACAAGTGATCTGCCCCTGAGTCTTAAGGCAGTGGTGTCACCTAAATGATTTAAGAACAGGTACTCACTTTTGATTGGCACATGTTGGGACCCGCCCACCGGAAGTGACGTCATAAGCCGGAAGTGATGTCGTGGCAGGAAGTGACATGAAAAAAGCCCTTTTTGAGGCCTCAGACCATTTTAAACTGACCCAACAGTTGCAACAGTATTCCACAGCACCCCCAGAACATGTGAAGGAGGCCTGGCATCATGTTAAAGTGACCCAACAGTTCCAAAACCCCAGAGCAGCTCATTTTTCAGTGGCAAGGCAAGGCTAGGCTCCGCTCGCTGCCTGCCTGCCTGGCTCTGAGAACGTGCAGGCAACCCAAACGTGCAGGAAATTCAAATGTTGCAGGGGGCGGAGTCGACGAGTGGGCGGGGGAATGGGCGGGGCCAGCCATAATCCTAGAAACCGGTACTCGCGTACCCCCGTGTACCCCCTGCATGACATCACTGTCTTAAGGGTGAAGATTGCCCAGATGTCTGACCTGCTGTGTTACAATTTCTCCCATTGCCCTCTATCCTGAGACCATATCACCCATGACAGTGGTTCTCAAACTTTTTGATACCAGGACCCACTTTTTAGAATAACAATTGGAAATGATGCCATGGCTGGAAGTGCTGTCATTGTGACGCCAGAGCCTGCTGCTTTCCTAAGAGTGCAGCAATATGTTGGGTTGTTTCTCGGCCATTTTCCAATAGCAAAGTGAATCAGAAAGAAAAAAAAGAAAGAAAGAAAAGCCTATTTACAACCTTGACACAAGCAAAGTAACCACACAGCCCTCACCCTTTCCAACATCCCATTTTCCCATATTTTCAATATGGCTGCTCTAGGTACTTTGCGACCCACCTGAAGTTGGCTCACGACAAGGCCATATTAATCCGTGGCCGGGCCCCTAGGCTTTCAGACATTTTGGGCCCCCTTCAAAACTCTTCAGGAAACTTCCTGCCACACTGAATGGAAGTCCCTGGTGGAGAGGCAGGTGAGCAAGGTTCTCTTCCCCCCCCCTTTACTAATAAGGCCCCTAACCTTAGGCAATCCTGTCATAGGCAGGCTTCTCACAAACAGACCCAGGCTTGCAGGGAAGCTCCCCATCCCCACTCCTAAAACAACGGAAATACAAGCAGAAATCTGAGGGGCAAACCCCAGAAAAGCCAGGCTTTTATTTAAATTGTTCCCAAAAGGGGAAAAAACTCACAAACAGACCCAGGTTTCCATGGAAGCTTCCCAGCGATTCAGCCTCCACGTGCAGCCCAACTCACTGAGATGGGGTTTGCCCCATGTAGGAGAACTCTGAAAGACTTGCCTTTGGAAGGCCAGGCTTACTGTAGTCTCTTTCTAGTTGAAGGGCTGGCTGGCTGGCTGGCTGGCTGGCTGGGAGTCCCCAGAGGCTAAATCTGCATGCCTACTTAGCCTAATGGATAATATGGCCTGCTCACGACCCACAGAATGGGAACTACTGATCCCTGGTGTTACCTTTATTTATATTCTGTATAGCCTGCATTTCTCTCTGCAGTGCCTAAAACTTCAAAAGCAGGAATGGGGGGGGATATGTGGAGCCAGGTGTATTGCAACAGTGGTTCCATCAGCATTGTGATTGGCTACAGCTCCCTAGCAAGGGAGCTCCCTGCCGAATTAAGTGAGAACTCAACTTTCCCCCTTGAAAGTAATCCCCCATGGCTCTGATGGAAGAGCCCTCAAACCTTGCTCCTCCTCAACCCAAATTCTAGAACCCCCTTTACTCCTATTTGTTCATTCCTGAGCCATGCTGAAGAATCCATTGAATGATGTGCTCTAGTTTTTCCTGGACTGCATCTTCTGCCAGCAGCTGAGGATTTCTGCAGATCTGAAACAGGGCTGGCCTTAAGCCAATGTCGTCACATTGGGCCCTGCACTTCAGAACCCTGCACCAGCAGGGTAGCTTATTGCCTGTTGCTGCAGCAACTGGAATCTCTATGGGCTGTAAGTCAGTGGGGTGAACAGAGCAGCTTTACTGTTGGCCCTTCCACCTGCCCCTGCCTCAAAATGGGCCACCTGGAAGCAGTTGGCAGTGACGTTAAATCACCATCAACTATTTCCACATGCTGTGCTTTGTGCTTGGCACCAACAGTGCTCTTCTTGGGGGGGGGCACTGGGGGCCCCACCACAGGAATGCCCCACATTGGGCCCCACCACTGCTACAGCCGCCCCTGATCTGAAAGCTCCCTCTCCTTTCCCTCAACCAACAGCACAGATGTAGTGTTGAGAGTGTTCAGTAGAGCTCACATGACACAAATTTGGTCTATCTCTTGGTCTAACCTGAGTTAGCACAAATCCCACCCACCCACGCACCCTCCCCAATCACTTGCAGCCTAAGAGACATGACAAAAAAGGTAGGAAGCAATGGTGGATGGAAGTGGTGATATGGAGATCCTGGAAGGAAGGGCAGGATAAAATACCTGCAAATGGAAAAACAGCATGTCAGAGAGAAGGTTAGTTTACTCTGGGTTTTAGGAGATGCTTCTGATTTTGAGTGAACACTGAAAACCTACAATTCTTCCACCTGCAGTTTGAATGAAAAATGTCTAGTACAATGTTACCACTTGGTCCTATGATTTGCATAACCTGCACCACAGGCTTTCTCCTGCAGAACACACCACTCATTGTCTAGCATTATTCTTCAGGCAACAGATGTTTGTCCAAATGGAGAATAACTGATGATTCTACCCATTGTTGTTTGGGGATTTTGAAATACCTTTATAACTGGAACTCAGCCACACACTTATCCCTCCTTTTGCCTTGAAAACATGTGTTGCTTTTCATCTTTTCCATTGTTTAATGCTCAGGCTGATTTAGGAACAAGCACTGTTCTCATCTTGCCTTCCCATTCTGCCTCTCACATTTCTCCCAAAGGGGGCAAAATGACCCATCATTTGATGCAACTGGCATAATAGATACCTTTAATTTTCTCTAAAGGAGAAAAAATAGAAAGAAGCTAACAGCTTACTCCTTTTGTGGAGGTAAACAAGTTCAGTGGTGTGAAAGAGAATAAAATTGCATCCCCGGGAACCTGAGCCTAGCTTGTCTTCACTGTGAAATATACATTTATTCATATAGTTTTCCTTTTCCCCCACTTCCCAGATTTCTCTCCGGATGTGCAACGGAGCAACAGGAGCAACTGGAAGGGTTTGTTGCAACAAGTAACCACAGCAACTGACCCCCTATTAAAAAGCTTTGTTGTTTCAACACACGAGATAAAAATAAATGGTACCAATGCTATTTCGGAAAGACAAAGGAACTTAAATTGGCCTTCTGCTTTGCTCCACTGTAAATAATAAATCACAGTGCTAGAAACGTGACCTTCCTTTCTGCTATCAGCCTGATCTTCTCTAAGCAGGGGTGCCTAAACCCGTGGTATCCATGGCAGCACTGTCAGCATCTCAGAATTACAGGCAAAAAGTGCAGGATTCTGGATCAACAGAGATCATCCTGGAAGAGCCTTGCCTTGCACGTCTGCCCTTCCTTCCCGCAGGTTACTTGGCTGCACAGCACAGTCAATTTTACCATTGTTGTCTTTAAAAAGACAAAGTAGGCAGATGAGGATTTGCTGTGATAAAGCGAAACCATGAATTATCCTGCTCAGATCCCAAACATCTCCTGCAGAGAAAAACAGAACAATCCTTTGAGTGAAACAGACGTACACCATCACTGGGACCAGAAAGGGAGCACAATCATGTCCTGCACGCATGCCATTTTATTTCACCTAAGTTTTCTAACAAATGTTACCCTATTTTATATTATGGAAAATAACTCAATGCAGCTAATTGATTAAATGCTAAAGTAATCAGGATCATACTTCTAAAACTGCAGTAGGCAACACACCTATTTATTGATCACATAAGAAGATCCCTACTGGACCAGGTCAGAGGCCCATCTAGTCCTGCTTCCTGTATCTCACAGTGGCCCACCAGATGCCTCAGGGTACCCGCATCATGTTGCCACGCCCCTGCATCTGGCATTCCAAGGTAGATTACTTCCTGAGTACGGAGGTTGCACTACCCATCATGGACTGTAGCCTGTGATGGACTTTTCCTCCAGAAATCTGTCCTTTTAAAGGCTCCTAGGGCAGACACCATCATGAACAAAACTACAATGCCATAACCCCCCCCCCCCCCACATAAACTTCTGCTCCCCTTTCTTACATGATGACACATAATTAGATTAAATGCTGGACAGTCAAATGTGGACAGTCAAAACAACTGTAGCTCTGAAAAACTCTATCCTTACACTGTTCAAGATTCAGGTCTCTTGCTGGGGGCCAATTTTTAGAAATCTCTGTAATAAAAACCATTGCATTAATACATCTGTGGTAGAAAATGGGTTTTTAAATCAGGCCAGGAAAAGTTAATCAGAAATGCAGCCTGATTTCTAATGGTAGATCTTCTTCTACCACACCCTCTTATAAAAGTCAAAAGTAAAGATAACTGGATCAATAAGAAAAGCCTCAAATATATATGTGCATTTATGAATAGTTGACCATCATCTCTAACAAGTGATTCTCTCGCGTCAGGAGAGTGAAATGCTATAAATACCTTGGCATTCACTTTTCGTATAATCTCGCCTGGACCAGACATGTAGAAACACTGCAAACCTTGCTGGCGCAATGGTGCCGAACATTGCACGTTTCCATTTTACCAGAGGGGGCGCATATGTCCCAGCTTCCCTGAAAGTCTTCAATGCCAAGATCGACCCTCGGATCCTATATGGTGCCCCAATTTGGATTATGGTAATGAATCGCTCCTTAGAACAAATTCAGGCAACTTTTCTAAGGAAAATTCTGGGTCTACCCAGATGTGTCACCAATGCTTCCTTATGTCTAGAGACAGGGCGACCACTAATTCCAACTAGAGTCTGGCTGAGAACATTTAAATTCTGGCTAAGAGTCCATTATAAGTCCAGCCAGAACAGCCTTTTACACATCCTCTTAGAGGACTCAATAGCTCCTGTGGGTTCGTCTGAGGTTTTACATGAGATTAGAACAACTGGCATTGATGTGGAGGTGCTGGGCTTGCTGCCCTTCATGGCAGCTTTTCAACGAGTCAAAAAGAGATTCCTGGAGAGCCTTCTCGGTGGTGGCACCCCAACTTTGGAATACCCTCCCCTTAGAGTTAAGAACTGCTCCCTCTTTGGCGGTATTTCGGCGGGGGCTGAAGACCTTTTTGTTTCAGCAGACTTTTAGTTGCTGACAGGCTGGCTGGCTGGCTTTTTTGCATCCTTTTTATATCTTTGTACATTTTATGATCCATGGGATTGGCTTGTTGTATGTTTTATTTTTAATATTGTTTTAATTATTGTCTTTTAATTGATGGAATTATGTTATTGTGTTTTAATTTTGTAATGCCGCCTTGAGTGCCTTCGGGCAGAAAGGCGGGGTAGAAATTTAAATAATAATAATAATAATAATAATAATAATAATAATAATAATAATAATA
>JAJKFI010033930.1:0-20231 GCA_029204185.1 Lerista edwardsae | reverse complement strand
CACACACACACACACACACACACACACACACACACACACACACACACTTATACAGTATAAGCAAAGTATAAAGACAACTTTGGTGTCGGTTGGGGGAAGGCAAAGAATGGGAGTTCCTTACAATAGAGGACAGTGGAAAGCTCCAGCTTTTCCTTTCTTTATCCTGTTATCTTTATCCTTTATGGATCAGATGCCAGCTTCAAATACCTTTTCAGTTAAAATGCAAACTATGTTCTGATGAAATTTCTATACCCGTTCAGAAGAAGATCCCTCCTACTTTTTCTCCATTATGGCCGATAATACAACTGCTTGTAAAGGATTTCTCTCTTCTTTCCTTAGCAGATGTATTCAGTGATAGCAATGCTGGAGCAACAGGATGAAGACATGCAAACCAAATGTCTCACCTCCCACCACCCCTGCACTATGTCAATGTCCAAATTTGCTGGGTCTTAAGATAAAAGGAAAATATCAACGCACAATAGGAGGGGAAGACACACACACACACACACACACACACACACCTACACTGGAAGAAATGAAGGGTAGATCTTGGGGGGATACATGCAAGTTGCTTTGCCTACCTCTGGATTCTCCATATGTAGGTAGTAGGAATCAGGAAATGGCATCAGCACAGGGAAGGTAGAGAAGAAGTTGCCCTTTAATTGTTGAGCCTGGTAAGCTACTGGGTTAACATACACATGCACCCCCCATCCTCAAATCTGGCTTGGAGGTTTGCTGCGCCTGATTAGTCTGGAATGCTAGTGAAGCACTCCAACTTTCCCCTCTGTTGGTGCAAGAAGTCTCAGAGAGCAGGTTAGGGAGGTCTCTCCTGGAAGGCAGCTAGAAAACAGATTCTGAAGACAGGCTGTGTGTGCTGAGAGCCACGCCAATAAATGAAGTCATTAACACACACACAAGGCTTGACAAAGAATGTCACTATGGGGAGGGGGGAGAAACTAAGCTACCTGTTGGAGAAGCCCTTCCGGTTGGGTAGTCAGCTATCGTTTTTCCAGGTGCCTCTTGCAGCCAAAGTTTCCAGTGCCCATTTTTGCTCTCCACGGGAGGGGCCTTCAACTCTTCTCCTCAGCTCCCTCTCGGGGTCCTAGTTTTCACTCCTTCCGTTTTTGAGGCATGCACCCACCCGCAATGTTGAAAACTTCCGTTTCCTTCAGCCCCTTTGGGTGAACTCCGCTGTGTTCTGGCTTCTCACCTTGCAGAAGCCCCGGGTTCAAGCGATCCCAAGAAAGGGTGCACTTTTGAGCCCAAGAAAGGATGCCTCGTGAGCGAAGGCAGCCTCGAAGGAGGGACGGATGCGCGGCAGGCAGGCTTAGTGACTTCGAGAAAGTAAGACAAATACATACATAACATGCAATACGGGCGCTCAGCTGCTTTCCCCGGCGTGCGTCATCTCATTCGGAGGTTTAGATTATACTTACGCACTCTCTCTCTCTCTCTCTCTCTCTCTCGTGTGTGTGTGTGTTCGTGTGCGCGCTTGCCTGCCCGCGCGAGTGTGTGTGTGTGTGTGTGTGTGTGTGTGTGTGTGTAGGAGTTCAGTAGAATGAGCTGGGCTGTGGTTGAAAGCCCTTTGGAAGCAAAACGAGAGAGGAAGCAAAGCGCAAGGACAGCGAGAGGGAAAGAACCCGGAGACGGAGGAGTGCTCCTTCGCATCTCTTGTTGCTCCACAGTCCCCGAAGCATCCTCCTCCAACGTGCAGGTAAAGACTTGAGAGAGAGAGAGAGAGAGAGAGAGAGAGAGAGAGAGAGAGAGAGAGACTCCTGTCCTTTCCTGCCTCGAATTCATCCTCTTTTCTTTCTCGACCCACCCGGGCGCGCACACCCGCACACGCACTCACACGCACATTCGCAGTGCCAGTTCCCTCACCTTCTGGGCAACGCGCTCTTTCGCCCTGCCATTCCATTCTCCTCATGGATGCCCGTTCAGCAGCCAGGCTGTGGGGTGGCCATCCAGATGCTGAAGACGCTTACCGGGGCAGTTGCCCGGGCAGGGGAGGGCAGGCGCAGGGAGGAGGGAGGCGCTTGCCAGGGGCGCTCTGATCCCATGAGCTCGGCAGGCACACAGAGAGGGCGCCGAAGCTGGGCGTGCTGCTGCGAATGCGCGCGGAGGCCCCCTCCCACCCTCGTGTCTCTCCGCCGGTTTTGGTTACATCTCCGCCCGGTTCCTGTTCAGCAGACAGATGGCGCAGTCCCCTCAAGCTTCATCAGGCGCTCTTTGGCTCAGCCTTATCGCTCACCTCTCACAGTCAGCGAGGCGGGAGCTCCTGGAGTTCAGGACCACGGCACTCTGGACAGCTCCGATCGCCCAGCAATCTTCTGCCCGATGCGCCCGCGTCCCCTGTCCTTCCACCGACTTCACTCCGAAGTACGACGGGGAAAGGGACAGCTGAGTTTGAGGAGCCAATGCGGGGCGGAGGGAGAATCCGGAGCGATCCTGTCTTGTCACGGGAGGAAATCGAGCTCTCCAAGCCGGGATCTCAAGCAGATTTCTGGTTCTGGCCCTAATCTAGGAAGCCAAACAGCGACTCCAATAACATTAAATCGTGATCTTAGAATTCCCAGAAAAACAATGTTCTCTGCCTCTGAGCGGTAACGAGGAAGGGGGAGGTTGAAGTTTGGAACACCGTACAGTATGTACCAAGCGAGCATCGCTCCTGGAGGAAACGTTTCGCGCGAGGCTTAACTGCCCGTGCTCATACTTATTGCCACCAACACACGGCAAGATGACACTTCATTTTTTTAACTATTGTATTTCCTGCATGACAGTGAATCAAGGAATTGGAACTGTCGCTGTACTATGGGACAATAGAGAAACAGACCATGTGCATAAGCTGAGATGGGACTGTAAGTGGGGTGGTGGTCTCTGGAACGCAGCTATCAAGCCAGGCAGTGTCCCTTGCAAAGCAGTCAGTCGGTTCGCATCAGTAGCTGTCATTCAAGGTGAGGGTACTATACGATATTCCAGTAAGCAGCCTTCCTTCCTCCAATGCCACTAAAATTAAACGGTGACAGATCTGTGCAGGACTGGATGGCAACCCTTGTTGGACTTACTTGGCCTCTTGCCAAGCTCAAACCCCCCCAGATAGTTTAACAGTAATCTAGTGTGAGGAAGACAGCACTAAAAACTGATCAGAGATTCAAAATTGACATATCCAGGTATAGGTGTCTAGTGGTTTGGGGATGGATTTATCGTGTGAACTATTTATTCATTACATTCATAACTGCCTTTTTTCCCAGTAACATTAATCAAAGAGGCTTAAATGAGGTTCCTAGGCAGTCACCCATCTATGTATTAGTCAGACCTAGACTGGCTTAATTTCAGGTGACTGCATCATTTGTCTCAGATCATGCCCTGGGACTAATCATATATAGTATAGCAAAATCATACTTTACTCACTCAACCCATAAATAGAAAGTGCAGGTAAGCAGCCAAGTGATCAAGGAAAAACAGGGGTCCTGTTAACAGAGCTCTCCTCTGCCAGCTCAACTAGCAGCTTGGAAATACTGATTACGAAGGTCCCAAAGTAGAGGTTTATGAAGTTGATTTCAACAGAGAATCATACCCCTGCCAATTGGAAAGAGAGGCGCCCTTTAAGGAGATGTCCTCTTACATGTAGCAGAGGGAGAGCAAATTCCCCTCTTCGTGCTGCTTGCAGAGCAAGGGCAGTCTCTTCTGGGTTCTCCCTGGAGGAGGAGAAGCTGCATGGCCAGCGCCACCTCCCCTGGGGAGAGCCCGGAGATGACTGCCTTTGTGCTGCTTGTTGCACAAAAGCAGTCATTAGTGTAACTAGGGTGGAACCTGGGGGCAATCTTTCATCCCCTCTCAGTGGAGTGCCTGGGGCAGGTGCCCCTCTGGCCTCTAACTTAGTTGCAGCATTTAGTCTTCTTGAGTCTGCACCAGCAAGCAGAGGCGGATCTAAGGGGGGGCAAATCTGTAAGTTTTGCAAGAAGCCTTACCCTGCCATATAAATCCCTCCTCTCCCTTGCTGCTGTAGCCAGTAAGCAACGCCAAGATGTTGCTGTTCCCTGTGAGGATTGGCTAGAACAGTGCAGGAGAGGAGTGTTTTCCACTGCAAGGTAAGGCTTCTTGCAAAACTTAGAGCTTTGCCCCCCCTTAGATCCGCCTCTGCCAGCAAGTTCAGTGGTGCACATCCAAGCATCCTATGTAAGGCTGCTGGATCCAGGAGTGGGGGTTAGGACTTGGTGCATGCTGTTGCCACCAATCTCACCCCTCCCAGGACCAATCTGCCTTCCGTTCCACTCCTTCTCAAAATCTCCCTTCCCCACCTTGGTTTTGCCACCCTGGCACCCTCTCCCACCCACTGTGCTGGTCAGCATAAATCTACCCCATTTGGCTGGTGCAGGGGCTGGATCCAGCTCTGCCAAGCCAGTGTGGGCCCCTGTGCTGGCTCAGCTAGCTCCAGGATAGCTGCATGCTTTATGGCACATTTCCGACACTCGGGAGATTATGCTGGGAGCCTGTGGCAGCTCAGCAGCAAGATAGGATTAAGCTGTTAGTGACTTCCAGATCAGTCTCCTGAAAAGTACTGCATGTGGGGATTCCCTTTGGACATTTTTTGAAACCTTCAGCTAGTGCAGAATGTCCTGTCCTGGTTTACAGGTGCGGGCCAATATACCCATCTATCACCAGTTTTGAAATACAGTACTATACAAATGAATGAAAGTATAAAATTGAAGCATG
This sequence comes from Lerista edwardsae, assembly GCA_029204185.1. NCBI lineage: Eukaryota > Metazoa > Chordata > Lepidosauria > Squamata > Scincidae > Lerista > Lerista edwardsae. The sequence continues at coordinate 15,515 of JAJKFI010033930.1, read as the reverse complement.
AAAAGCAAAACTAAGCACAAATGTAATAAAATTATAACAAAATGTTTTGTCAATGCATTCCAATCTAAAATAAGTGCAATGCAATGTTCAGAAAGTAGATGGTGAAATTAAGCTACTTCTGGAGCACAGCTGAGAAACATTATAGAAATCTCAGAAATATATAAATAAAATTAAAATGGCTGATACATTTAAAACCAAGCTAGAGTTCCAGGCTTTTGAAATGATGAGATACAACATTTAAAATGTTCAGTAAAAGGATTATGGCCTTTAAGTGCCATCAACAGTACAGGAAATAATGGAAATAATAATAATACTTAGCATTTACACTGTACTTTTTGAATGTTGAAACAGTACTTCACATACATTATCTCAACATTCATACAATTTGTTGTTGTTCAGTTGCTAAGTCGTGTCCGACCACTTTCTGCAATTAGAGTGGTATCGTCTGCATATCTGAGGTTGTTGATATTTCTCCCAGCAATCTTGATTCTAGCTTGTGAATCATCCAGCCCAGCCTTTCTCATGGTGTACTCTGCACATGAGCTTAATAAGCAGGGTGACAGTATGCAGCCTTGTCGTACTCCTTTCCCAATTTTAAACCAATCAGTTGTTCCATGTCCAGTTCTAACTGTTGCTTCCTGGCCTGCATACAGGTTTCTCAGAAGACAGATCAGGTGGTCTGGTACTCCCATCTCTTCAAGAACTTGCCACAGTTTGTTGTGATCCACACAATCAAAGGCTTTGGCATAGTCAATGAAGCAGAAGTAGATTTTTTTCTGGAACTCTCTTGCTTTCTCCATGATCCAGCGAATGTTGGCAATTTGATCTCTAGTTCCTCTGCCTCTTTGGAAACCAGCTTGTACATCTGGTAGTTCTCGATTCACATATTGCTGAAGCCTAGCTTGTAGGATTTTGAGCATCACTTTCCTAGCATGTGAAACGAGTGCAATACAATAACTATCATACAATAACTCTCTAAAATACATTAGTATTATCCCCATACTGCAGAAGTGACTGAAGTGGGTCTCCTCAGACCTGTGCCAGTTCCTCAGGAAGTGCATTTCACAGCCTATAGATCTGCAAACTGTCTCATCCTTGATGGTACTCCAGCAGGGTCTCATGATGCAGTTGTTTCATTAGGCTGTTAGGTAGAGCTTTATTAGTAAAATTTTATGGCCCTCCTCCTGGTTGTTATAAGCTATGAGTATGATTGGTTACTGCCTGCATGCAGTTTTTACCCCCACTTTTAGTCATTTTAATGAATTATTTGCTATGGTGTATTAATGCTTTTTAAAATACTGTATTATATTGTAATAGATATACTATACATATTAATATGTATTTTAATTTTTTAACCAATCCCCCTTCCCAGCCTCGTTCCTCCAACCCAGGTCCATGCACACGACAGCCCAATCCTAACCATAGGTGGCTCAGGGCACAACCTGAGCTGGAATTGCCAGGCAGGTGCAGCTGGGCAGCATCCTAAGCATGTTAGGAGGCAGAAGCAGCTCAGCACGGGGCAAGGGGATGTTTCCAGGGTAAGCCCCAGCCAGCCCTATGGTGCTGGTCAGATCTATGCTAGAAAAATAGCAAGCGCAAGTCCAGGTTGCCAGGAGCAGCCCAAATTGTTTGGATACAAGTTGTTTGGATACAGCCCAATGTCCGTGTCCCATCTTCACCCCGTTTCCCCCCTGTTATGCTCCTGGCATGCGTCCTGTGCTGTCAGACCTATACTGGTGCTCAACCAGTGCAGCTGATGGGCGTGCTGGCCCAGCGACTGATTCTGCATAGCAGATGCACCTTACAGCACATTTGCAACAGCGCTGGTCCAATGTAAGAGCACTGCCCCATGCAACCTGAGGTCAGGATTATGGCCTGAGCCACCTATGGAGCTGGGGCAGGTTTGAGTAGAGTTGACTCTAGTGTAGCCGCATCCCAGTCAGTGGAACGTCTCTTGTCTATAATAATAATAATAATAATAATAATAATTTTAATAATAATTTTAATAATAATTTTAATAATAATAATAATACTTGTATTTATATACCGCCTTTCTTAAGATCACTAGATTACTCTAATGACTGTAACTCAAGGCGGTTTACATAGGCAGACTTTTATTCACAAACCCAAAGGTTTTTACAATTTACAGAAACGTTCTATCTTTCAAGAACAACACTCATACAGATAGATCTTTCTGGATTTAGCCTTCTTTCTTAGCCACCCGTCTGTCTTCTGCTGGCTGATAAGAGGCTTCTCTGCTCCCCCAGAGATGTAGCAGATCAGCACACTCCTCCTCCTATGAGGCAGCTGGAACTCAGCTTTTAATCAGCTGCAGTTTGCAAGGTCTGCCGCTCACAGAGACTTCCAGTAGTCTCGAGCTCACAACCTTCGGATCTTCAGCTGTTATCTTTGGGCAAACGGAGGCATTAACCCTCTTGGCTAAATCTTCTGAATAACTGAGTGGCGGATTGCTCCATGGCTGATGGTAACAGGCAGAGGAAAGATGAACTGGGATCCTAACAACATTGTGGATTTGAAATTCAGTGAAAATTTAGAAACACAGAACAGAAGATGTGGTGTCAGATAGCTGTCAGTTGGCTGTATGTTCTGGGGTCTGCATAAAAGTGCTTGAAAAACAGGGAGGGCAGAATTACCCACTGTAGTTACCTTTTGTACCACCATGCTTAGCAACTATTTAGGCCTTAGACGGACAAGCTTGATTTGGTTAAGACCAGGGAAGAATTCAGGAAATGGGCTTGCAGATTTTCATGAACAGCTATCCTTCCCACTGAGTGCAGATGAACTTGTGCAAAACATGGATAAGTGAATAGGTGACTGAATTGGATACCTTTTATAGAGCAGTCTTTTTTAAATGCCTGTGCAATTAATAAAAGAGAGAGTACATTATTCTGATAAATGAAGCATATACTAACAACCTAACATCATATATCTAGGAACAAAAAACATTTTTAATTATTCTAATACACAGGTACATAGACTTATAAAAGCTCACTGAAAAACCATTATCCCAAATTGGATTCTCATTATTTGGCCACCTTGAGTCTCAATCCCCAGGTACAGGGCTGGCTTTAAGCCAATGTGACCAATGTCATCACATCGGGCCCTGCTAAACAGCAGCTTTGAGGGACCCCGCACCAGTGCAGTGAGCATATTGTTTGCTGCTGCAGTCAGGATCTCTTAGGATTGTATGTAGGTCAGTGGGGCAAGCAGAGCAGCTTTCCCTTGGGCCCTCTCAGCTGCCCCAGCTTCTGAAGTGCCCAAAATGGGCCTCCTGGAAGCAATTGGCAGTGACGTCATCCTGTCACCACCAACTATTTCCAGGTACCACACTTTGTGTGTGACACCACAAGTGCTCTTCTTGGTGAGTGGGGGGCCCTGTGGGGAGTGTGGGGGCCCCACAGGAATGCCCTGCATTGGGTCCTGCCACTCCTAGAGCCGGCCCTGTCCAGGTATGTTAGCTCTGAAATGTTCAAATCTGTTACATCTGGGGACTATTTTCCGTGCTGATGGACCACACCTTACTGACAGCCCAATCCTAACCAACTTTTCAGTGCTGATGCAGCAGTACTAATGGGACTCACGCTGCTGTGGGAGAGGAAACATTAAAGCCTTATGGCCTTCATAAGGGGATGTTTGTGAGGGGATGTTTGTTCCTTTGCCTTGGGGCTGCATAGGATTGAGCCCTTATTCACTCATCAGAGCCTCGTCTTAGCCCTTTGGTTTCCTAAACGTATCTCGTTTCTGCATATCAAAGTACTTTGGAATGGAATACTTTAACAAAACCACAAACCTGCCTAAGCTCTTTGCATCTTATGATGGAAAGGGATTAGGTGGGTTTGAGGTTTTGTTAAAGCATTCGACCTCTGCCCAACCTTGAGATCGAAGAGTTTAGCTGGACCAGCAACTGGACCAGCAAGACTTCTCCAAATGGGCCACAGGGATTTTTTTTTTTTGGGGGGGGCGGGTTATTTAAAAACCACCACCACCACCCAAGGCTCAAATTCATGGAAGCTCTCACCTGAAGCAAGACAAGTCTTACTTTTTTAATGGGCACTCCCCTAAAAGTAAGATTTCTGTTGAGACTGATCAGGGCTCCCCTTTTCTTCCCTTCAGCTGAATGAAGAGAATTCCTCAATGGCCATTGTAAAATCAATGTAATTTTTGTTCACATTGCTACACAATTAATCATCTGTGTTAAAAGAATTTATCTTCATATTTATTCTGAGACACATTTTAAACACAGCCTAGCACTACAGCAAACAGGATCAGGCCATAAGGCTCCAACCCTTGTGACAATGCAGAAGAGTGTGAAGACCCCAGTTTTTACCGCTACTTCTCTCAACAAGCATGATGTTATTTGCCAAGACACATATATTGTGGTTTCTGATATATATTTTCCTTTGATCTGAGAGGTGATTAGTTATTTGGGACAGCATCTTTAAAGTGCAATTTGTTACTCTAATTAGCCATTTAAAAACTGATCTGATTGGATATGAAGCTACTGTAGCAAATGCAATAAGTTATTTAACATTGAGAATTACCTAGGTGGGATGGGCCTTGTCATCATTAAGACATGATGGCTTATATAAGTATGCACACTAAATGAATGGCCCAATCCTATCCATCACTAGTGCTGGTGGTGTGCGTGCTCCGGAGGTGCAAGCCATAGAAAAAATGCCATAAAGCACTTTGCAACAGCACACCTGAACCCACCAGAGCAGCTGTGCTGCACAAGGGTGGGGAAAGGGAAGGGGAGTGTGAGAAGGGGTGTAAAGTCATTGGGAGATGGTGGTGACAGGTGCAGGGGTTCGGGATCAGGCCTAGGACAGAGTGCATGCTGTATCCTGCCGCCCTAACCGGGCTGATCCGATGACACAGACCAACACAGATGTGCATCTGCTATATAGCAAAATCAGGTCTGAGTTGACCCATTGTTCCTGCTGGGGCTTACCCCACAGCAAGGGGACAAATGTCTCTTACCTTGAGAAGGCCACCAGTAGCTGAAGTTCACTCAAAGGATGCAGTGGAAGCCATGCTGGCACTCCCGCCTCAGTGCAGGGGAACTTAGGTAGGATTGGACTGTAAATCCAGGATGCAGCTTCAGCATCCTGGAAAAAAAATTGTACTTACCTCTCCAGTTGCTCCAGGTCCCCTACAGGCCTCCTTAGAGCTACACTACCTCTTTAGCTGGCATAGATCTGATAGAACACAGGGGGCATGTCCAGGCCAGGACGGGAGTACAGGAATTGGTGTCTGCCACTGTCACAAAGTCCGCCCCATCCCACACCTAATCTGGCCTGATCCCCACCCTGATCTGCCACCAACCCAACCACAACTAGGCTGATGGCCAGTCTGTGAGGCACTGCTGCTGGGGCACTGCTTTCCTCCTCCCCTTCTTCTTGTGTCTCTCTTGTGTTAATCTTCCATGATCATAAATTCCATGGGGCAGTGTATTGGAAAAGGCAGGAGCCACCCCAAGGATGGGAGTGGTATCAGCAAAGGCCCCTTGTCCCAGATAAACCAGGGATTATAGGGTTAATCCCAGAAGGTATTTGCAAGCCTCACACAGGTGCAGATGGGCGTGGCTGATGAATTAAAGCCTGCCCACTGGTTGGCCTCAGTATATTGGCCTAGGTATAAAGCTAGGATGAGAGATGGAGAGGGAACTGAAGGGATCTGGGATGGGACCGGGGAAAGTCCTAGTAAGGGAAGCTGTGTAGGTACTGGAAGATGGTACCTTGGTAAGGAGCTTGGTAGGTACTGGAGGATGGTACCTGGGATGCATTGCTGGACTGATGGAGTGCTGCCTGACTTCCTGAAGGACTGAGGAACTGGCTGAAAGACTTGAGAAGGTCGAGATTTGGCGGAACAGGCAGAAACCTGTACTTCTGCATTTGTGTTATGTTGTGCATGTTGACAATGACGACATGGAAAGAAACAAGAGCTTCATCTGAAAACGAAGGCAGTTGTTTCCACAATGTCTTGCATAACCTCTGATCTGTTCATTCACACATACATGCAAGTCATTGCTTGATGTGTCATCAAATAATATAAACCTGATCAACACCACACAAATATACAGACATTGCATGGAATCTTGAGTGGAGATTTGAGTGGGGGGGGGGGAAATGGGTCACTAAGAATAGTCAGAAAAACTAGAACTAGTGAACAAAAAAAGTACACAAGACACACAGGAGAAAAGAGGCTGAATTTGTCGGGGTCATTGTAGGCTTTGGACATTTTTCTCTCTGTGTGTGTTTTTTTAAAGATAACCTGAGGGTCCAGATACTAGTAACCAGATTAAATGGCATTTCAGTGGAAGTCTCAAAAACATTACATGTACACTGTATGTCATTAAGATGCCAAAAAAATCTTTTTGCAATGGATGAACCCAACAATTGCATTGGAAAAGCATTTCTCTGGTGGCCATCCATCTCTTTTTGTGTCATCTAACTATATTTTCTAATCTCCCTGTAAACAACACTGCTATGCCTCCAAAGTAAATATAAAGTCCATGGCACTTCTGTCTGTTGCTCACTAAATCTGATAACACCTTTCTATCATTTCCTTTCCAATAAGCAACTACTGCTAAGCCTTAGGCATGTCGGAACATGGCGTTCAAATAACTTGTTGGCTTGTCTGTCTGTCTAATGTATATATTTTATCACCGCTACAGCAGTAGCCCTAGAACTGACAGAATTCATCCCTTGATCAAGCAGCTCAGAAATACATCCTAGCTGTATATTTTCTCTTTGTGATAAGACAGCTTACTCCTTCCGAATGCCCTGACAGTTTCTCCAGCCTTTTTGTTGAGACATCATCCTGCATCAGCCTGTTCAGGTTAGAGTTCTCATATTAGACTTTGACCGCATATAACCTTTCAACCATGGGCTGAAATTTCTATTGCAGCAGCCTCAAGGGGCATGAACCAGGAGTGACTCTGACTGTGCTAGGCAGTAATTGCAAGTAAGTGCCAAACCAAAGTTCATGCTGGACTATATGGCCTGCATATGACTACGTACAGCATGCTATCAAAGGAAGGGAGTTAGGACAGCCTGCCCTTGTCTCCCCCAAATCTAGACTTTGAGACCTTTTGAAAAGGATAACAGAATGTTGAGAGAAACACAGAACTACTTAGTGTAATTCTTTCTACAATGTCTTGGGTAGCCTTATGTCTCCAAGGAGTCATTTGCACATGCAAGTTATCACTTGTCATCCAGTGATGGGCATGAGAGAGAGAGAGAGAGAGAGAGAGAGAGAGAGAGAGAGAGAGAGAGAACATGCTATATCAACCGGAATCATTGTAAATCTCTGCATTTGGGTAGGAAAAATCAGAAGCACCACTATAACATTTGCGATACATGCCTGGGGACAGCAGTACATGTGAAAAAAGATCTAAGCATTTTAGTAGATGACAAGCTAAACATGGGTTGACAGCGTGACACAGCAACAACAAAGAAGGCGAATGCAATTCTAGACTGCTTCAGCAGTAGTATCCAGACGGCGAGAGGAAATGGTCCTGCTGTATTTCTGCTTTAGTCAGATCCCTCCTGGAATACTGTACCTCGTTCTGGTTGCCAAAGGTTAACAGGGATATTGACAAAGTTGAACGCTGACTGGAGACCATTTCCTATGAGGACAGGTTGAAGGAATTGGGCATATTTAGTTTGAGGAAGAGACAAGAAGAGATTAAAGTATCTCTAAAGAACTGAGGGGCAATCATGTGACAGAGGGAAGAGCTTTGTTCTCTGTTGCTCTTGAACTCAAACAATGGTGTCTAGGGAGAGCCTTCCCAATCATGATCATTCCATCATGCAGCTGCTTCATTTTCCAGCCTCTCGGCTGGCAGGGACACTCTAGGACCCCAGGTGGAAAATAGAGCAGCTACGCAATAGAACAATCCGTGCCACTCAGAATGGGGAAGATTTCCCCCGCACACATTACTCTGTGGTTTGGAGACCACTGCTCTAGCAAGTAGGATCGGGACAAATGGGTCTAAGAAGGGAGATTTGGATTAAATGTGAGGAAGAACTATTTCTTTAAAAGTGCAGCAAAGGTTTCTGGTGATTGTAGCCTCTGGCTACAATCCTACACACACATACCTGGGAATAAGTCCTATCGAACTCATTCAGCTGCACTTCTGAATAGTCATGCATAGGATCTCACTTCTTAGTTTAAAAAGTCAGGATCAGTACACATAAGATATGCATACTCTCCATTATAATCATCAGATGAATTTGTCCTTTCATTGGAGTCACCAAGGTCTGTGCAAATGGTAAGCCACATGTGGATTGGGCTACAGTATCATCCATTCAGTCTGGATAGAACTGGCAAAAGCTTAACTGTGGATTGATACCAGATCCACCAGGCTGGAAACAATCCAGTCTAAGAGCACAGTCCTAACCTGGAGTTAGGCTGGCACAGTTAGGCGGCCAGCACCAGGGCCACCGTAAAGCACATTTGGACCACACTTGGAGTCAGGGAGGAAGTCTGTGTGCTGGCCTCTCCGACCTCGAGAGTGGTCCAAACATACTTTATGGTGTCCCTTGTGGACTAACTGTGCCAGCCTAACTCTAGGGTAGGATTGTGCTCTAAATGCCAAACTTATTCTATACTTGCCCCACTAATGATTTCTAGTAATTTGCCTCTATAAGTAGGCATTTTTTTTTTGGCTAGGTATATATGTATATTTTATTCCTGCTTGTTCTACATTCAAAGGTCTATTGTATTTTGTCCTAAAGGACACACAAAGAAATGGATTCGGCCGAGAGTCATAATAAGCCTCCAGCTGTAGCCAGTGAGCCACACATGAAACGCAGAAGTCACAGTCAACCTCCAGATGTAATCATTTCTGCTTTGCCAGCCTTACTGAATCATATGCAGCCGTGATGACAGTGGGCAGAAGACCCTGGAAGAGCTATTGTGACACTGGATCAACTGTGTGATTTATTGTGCCCCAAGGATACTGGTTGAAGCTATTTCCCATTCTGTTTTGGGAAGGCAGAAGAACTGCCATGTCACATGTCTTCAATTTCCTTGCCGAGAGCAGGAGAATTTAAAAGCCATGGCTTGAAAGACTGCCTGGTTGCAACAACTCACTGGGGATTGTGCTTAATTGACAGATCCCCCACACCACCAGCATGCAAACATTTAAGAAATTAAGAGCTTGGGGTTAACATTCCTGATTCCATCTCAGATTTTTTTTTTTTTTTTGCAGATGCAGCCACTTTTAATTGGGTGCGAGTTGAATAAGAATGCTTATGGAATTGATATTTGGGAAGAGGGAAGATCCAGGGGCATTCTAAAATGAAACGGAATAAATGTATGAAAAAGTGGGCACTCTTCATTACATTTTCTCAAGGACAGTCTTGTCTTTTTGCAGCTGTAAGCAAACGGCTTCAGTAATGTGGATACAATTGGGTGCACCTTCTTGCTTTTAATACTTTTCCCTCTGTATTGAAATGCTATGTATAATGCTATGTTCATGAAATAAAACATGCCTTTAATTAAGTATAATTGGCAATTTATTAATTTTATGCGTTAAGTTTTAAAATTTGAGGATGATATTATTATTATTATTATTATTATTATTATTATTATTATTCAGCATCATAGAGCAGTGATTCCCAAACTGTTTAGCATCTGGACTCCCCCTTAAAAAAAGGTTTACTTTGCCACTATGTGGCTGTAATGGTGATTGGGCAGCAGTGCTCCCCCCAAGTAGCAGGTTTTTCATCCTTGATGCACATAGCCTAATCTACCCCATTAGTTTCGCAAACACCGAAAATTGGGTCTTGACCCATTGGTGGGCCACAGACCCACAATTTGGAAACCACTGCCATACAGTATGCATTTGATGAGCAAAATGCCTCAAGGAGTATACCAGTATACACTGTTGATGGGGTGATGGCCACAGAGGAGTTCAGGGGGTATCAGAGGCCAACCAATTCAGACACCCATGGGAGCCCACGACCAGCACAACCATGCAAGCTAATTCCTGAACCTTCAGCCAGAGTAACAGCAGTGGTGTCCAAAGCACTATCAAGGGGCACCATGAGGGCTCCAGTGTAGGTGTGGGCTCTGCCCCTAGGCCCACACCCACATATTGCCAGCACTGGAAAGTCTTGTGACCAAATTGAGATTTCCAGCCAGGTTGCCCAGGTAAATATTCAGCACTGGAACAAGCTCAGGCTGTGAATGTGAACGTGCAGGGACTGGCTTATAGAAGGTTAGTGTCACCAGACCTTAACTGGGCTAACATTTAAGCAAGTAATTTTCAAGGCAGCAGGTTCCCATCACAAGCAGCCAGGACAATCTGGGACAGCAAGCTCTCCATGATTTCAGTTCTAAGCAAAATGTGGCTTTCTAAGTAAAAAGTTAATTGATTTATTCGTGGCACAGGAGTTGGAATTGAGGTGACGCCGGTTTGGGCGAAGGGAGACAATTAGTTTTCAGTAACTTTGTACCCAAGTCCTTTAAATATGGATGAGTTGTGTGTACTGTAAAGAAGTCCTTTCATTGCCATTCACGGCAAAGCAAGCAGTTGTGCATCTTTTTTAAGTAGCTGACTGCTTTTAGAATTTGTTCGGTTTGCGAGCCTGACTCCTGGGAGTTGGCAATGCTGAGCGTTTATGAAGTGATGAGCCAGGCAAAGTGCACCCCTCTAATTTACCCCACTTTGATCCTTAAAGTCCTCGGCAAGAAGAAATCTGGCAGTCCCTGTCTCTAGAATTTGATAATCCAAAGGAAAATGGAGAAAAGAGCAAGTACAGGAGTGAAAGGTGTTCGATGCGTCTTGAACATAATTAAATTCTGTTTACAGACATCCCTCTTTAGAGAGAGACTTTCAGGCTCCGGTCATGTAGAGGCTTCCACTGCTACTGTCAAGGTTACTATAAATTGTCATTATGGACCTTTTGTGGCTCATAAGGAATAAATCAGATCAATGCAACAGTATATTTACTGCACATTCTTTTTTAAATAAATAAATAAATTGCCCTTTCAGCTCAAGTATGTGTACTAAACCCCACCAAGATCTATAATGGAGCCAAAGTAGCTTATGGAAGTGGCTTTTCTACAGGAAATCACAACCTTCTGAAACAACTTAGGTTTTAAAAAATGAATTTAATTTGTTTACATATTCAGGCTTCACTGCAGTTTGATGCTTAGTTATATGTGCACAATATCCATCCTATTGCAGACAACAGTGTGGAAGAACACAGAACTGGTGAAAGACTGCACCTTCAGAGCTAACTTGCACATTTATTATCTGCTAATACTCTGTGTTACTCTGTGTATTTGGAGGAGCAAGGGACTCACACGTATGCCAACCACTCAAACACATCATGCAACTACAGATCTATTAGAGGGGCCACATCCCCTCTAATAGATCCCCCTTGAATAGATCTTCAACACATTCCCTATGCTGAGCACATCCTTTGCATGCAGAAGGTCTCAGATTTGGTCCATGACATTTCCAAGCAACAAAAGATTTCAGTGGCATTCCTAGAGGAGGCAAAAGGTGGGCCACCCAATCCTGAACTGCCCGACTGCCCAGGAGTGCAGCGGTAGCCAGGCGGCTACCACTAGATCCTGTGACAACTAGGCAGCCCTGGGAGGTTCTGCAAGGAAAGAGGACATTTGTGGTAAGGGCAGATGGCTGTGATGGGTCTACTTGCTCCTGTGCCGGCTTTTTACACTATATCTCTGTTGAATTAAATTTACTTGCATCCTTATATATTTCACATAAATGTTTTACAGACCAATCCTAAGGGGCCTTTATGTCACTGGAACAAGTGTCGGGTGCAGCCACTTTATGGCTGTTGCAAATGTGACAGCCCCAGTGTACATGGCCTGGTAACTGCTGCAAGTGGTGAGCAGCTGGGTCTGTGCAATGGCAGACAAGAGATGCCCACTGGTAAGTCTGCACAGTAGGTAAGTCTGCACAGGATTTTGAAGAGAAGCAGAGAGAGGCTGGAACAGAACAGGGGTAGCTGGAATGGGGATATGATGGGGGTGGGGAGGAGGGTGGATTCAGCCAGGGAAGTGGGTGGGCTCATCAGCAAGAGCAGATGAATCCTAACTCCCTTCCCAGGCCAGATCCACCTTCATGGGTCAATGTGGACTTGTGCCAGCAATAGAGTTGGCAGGTCCAAGTTGGACCTATGGCATCTCCTGCGGCTTACTCCAGGTTGAGGGTTCCCTTGTCCCAGGGAGGTCTCAAGATGCTGAATCTCCCCAGTGGGATACAGTGGAGGCCACGTTGGTGCCACTGAATCACCACCTGGGGAGTTACATTCTCCTTCTCATTCAACAGAGGTCCATTGTTTTATTTGTGGTTGGCTAAGGGGGTTGATAACAGGTTAAAAGAAAACCCTGACCAATAGGCAACTTCTGCAGCCAAGGTCTTTTGTAATGCTACCTTTATGAATGATTTGATCCATTCAGTTCATTGTTTCTGTTTTTTCAGGCCTAAGAGGGAAAATACTTTTGTGCTTGAATGAATCATTAAAACATAACCTTGGATTTCAAATCTATGACTCGCTAGAGACCTTTGATATACAAAGAAGGATTTAATTACATTCCATTAAGTAAAACGTATGCACCAAAGAAGTAATGAACAGATAACTTGAAAGGGAATTAAGTTAGTATTTTTGGAAAAGTTCAGCATTTACAACTTGATGTCAGGTTCACAGATATTCCCCTTTAAGCCTCTCAATAGACATAAAAGAGATTGTAGCTGGTATCTTTATAAGTTCCTTGACTGCACTAGATTCAAATTAATACAACGCCTGAGACCATATGGCCTCAATAGGCTTGGAAATCAGTCCTAATTCTTATGCTCAGTTCCATGTAGTTACAGGGATCTGGGGCCTTGTACTTTTGATTAATGATTAATCATGACTGATTTTGATTAATGATTCGTGATCTAAAATCTTGAGTGCTCAATGGTTTAATGATGACTATTTCTTTGATTTTGTGTTTCGAGTAGAATCCAAACCTTAGCCTTAGAGAGGAGCAACATATCCATTCCTGTTCCCTTGTAGATCTCAGAGGATCTTCATCAGTTTTGCAATACAGGCATGTCCTGGTATCAGCTGGGGTTCTGTTCCAGACCCCACTGTGGATACCTGAAACCATGGATACTGGGGATGCCTTTTTAAAGATAGGGGAACATCTGTGGTTTGGCTGCCACAAGGTTAAAAAAAAAGAGATATTTAATGTTCCCCTATCTTCTTTAATAGGTGTCCCAGTATCCATGGATTACTAAAACTGTGGATACCAAATCAGTGGATATCAGGGCACACCTATACTGGTAGGTGAGGGAAGACCAGCTTAATTAGGGTTTCTGATGTGTTACTGTAGCAATCGCCTCCTTTCTACTTTTCTTTACCTCATGATCTTATGGATTTTTCTCAGCCCACTTATCACACACAGCATTAGCCCCGTGGCCAGAAATTATATGTGAATTATTCCTCTATGACTGATGGGCTTGCTCCATTTCACCCTAGCAACCACCTGTGTGAAATAGGTTAACAGGACAATAATAGCATGATGTCCAAGCAGTAGCATTCCTATGGGGAACAAAAAAAAATGTTGCAGCAGCCTGAGCTCCTGTGGAACCCAGCCCTCCAGAGCCATTCATAGAGTGGAGAGCTGGCTTGGAGGTTTTGCTGTCTGAGCTGCAAGTGGCTTTGGAGGTGAGGGGGAGGGGCCGCTTTATACAGGAGCTCAGGCTCCTGGAACATTTAGAACAATCCTAACCTGGAGTTAGGCCGGCACAGTTAGGCCAACAATATTTGGCTGGCACTCACACGCACACACTCACGAGAGGGTCATCATCTCTCCAAAATTCTGATGAGTATCTCCATTCAGACCACAATCCTAACCTGGAGTTAGGCTGGCACAGTTAGGCCAGCAACGTTTGGCCAGCGCAAGGGACACTACAAAGTACGTTTGGACCACTCTTGGGGTCAGAGAGGCCCGCACACAGATGTGCACCATCCTTTCTGAGAGTGGTCCAAACACGCTTTACAATGACGCTTGTGCCGGCCAAACTTTGCTGGCCTAACTTCAGGTTAGGTTTTTGCTCTTTGTGTGTCCCCCCCCCCCCCCCGTAGGAATGCCAAGTGGCCTTCTTTGCTGAAAAGATTTTTGAATGCAGATCTCCTTGGCCCAACTCAACCAACCACACTGCCTCTCTAAGGAATTGCCAGTGCTTCTCAAAAAACAAAGTTTGGTGCCAAACATTATCATCATGCTTATCAAAACAGTTGAGGAAAAAACAGCCAGATAGTTGAAGATGGCTATAAAGACAGCTGGAAATGTTGACCATGCATGAGTAATTCTGGGGAGGGATCAGATAAAGCACACCAAACACTGGACAAGCAATGCTCTGTTGACCTTCAAAAATGGCACAAGTGTAGGGTGAGGACTTACACAGATGGATACACAGAATGATTTCCCATAATCTTAACAATGCAGTGCTCTCCTTCTGAGAACTGGAGTGAGATTAAGTGCCAAATGAGTGTTGCTTAACGTTCAAACACCATCGATTTCTTTGCCACCAGCTGCCTCTGCATTTGCTTGTTAGCAACTGCATGCATGTCACACAGCATCATTGTTCCCTTTGGAGAATGCGCTGTGATGAAACACACTTGTTAGAGACCCACTGAGAAGCAGACATGAAAGTTAAACCTGGCCTTTGGCCACGGAACTCTGCCCCATGCTACAGGTTTTCAAGTTGTGACACAGCATCAATGCTTCAGTAATGGATTATCTCAACATTTTGTATCATTATAAAAAAAATAGGCCTCAAATTAATTGAGCGATTTTACAGAATTGGCTTAGACAACTTTCCCTCCCACTGTCTCAGCATCAATGTGTTGTCAAGTTAAATGCCAATAAGTAAGTATTAGACTCGTAATAAGGCGCAGATTGGTTTATTGATGCTGTTGTCAGCTGTCTCCATCTAGTCAAACTTCTGCAAGGGGGTGATACATACAAAGCGACTGGGAGGGTCTATTTTTCATTGGACTTGTTGCCTTTCTGTTCATGTATTTGAAGCCTCTCCCAGAAATATGGGTTGTCTTGCTTTTTAAAAAAGAAAGCAGGCTGTATCCCCAACTAAACTAGAACCCAATCCTATGGGTTCTAGTGCTCATACTGCTGGTGCCACATGTGTCGTGGAAGTGTTGTAAATCCCTTTCACGGCGGTGGTATTAGCATACACGTTGGTGCGGTGCCTCAGCCAGGAAGACTCGCCACAGGAGCACCCAGTGGTCTGTTTTACCGCTGTCTCAGGTCCAGTCTATCTGGCCAAGAATTTAGGCTCAGTTGCCCATACACAGGGGATGCAGTGAATGGCTGTTGCTGGGGTATTGACCAGATTGCAACCTCAAAGTGCCTCTAATTAAGCTACCAGTAATCAAGAGGCAGAGTTTTCAAAAGAAGAAGAAGAAGAAGAAGAAGAAGAAGAAGAAGAAGAAGAAGAA
>JAJKFI010033929.1:6830-41729 GCA_029204185.1 Lerista edwardsae | reverse complement strand
TGGCTGCCCGTCCGCAGCATTCTGCAGCTGTCCTGGCCTGGGGGGGGCTGCCCCCGGTTAGCACGCCCCACCACTCCTCGCCCAGGCACCCGGCGCGACCCTCACCCGTCCTCCGCAGCGAGCATGACCCCCCCCCGAGGCCAGGGCAGCTGCGGATTGCCGTGGATGGGCTGCCAATCACCCGGATGTCCTGCCTACGTCCCGCCCAGCATTCCCCCAGGTCGTTTGTAGATCCCGTCACTGGCCCCAACCCACTGATTCAATTATCCACGGGTTTCATTATTCACAGAAGGTCCAGGAATGGATCCCCTCCATGGATAACAGGAGCCAACTGTAATCATGCAGTTCTTTGGAACCAAACTTGCTCTGCTCCCTCTTCATTTCCATAAATCCTCAAGTTTGTTTAGGGCACAAGCCTAAACCTGGAGTTAGGCTGGCACAGATAAACCAGCAAAATTTGGCCGGCCCAAGGAACACCGTAAAGTATGTTTGGACCGCTCTTGGAGAGGCCAGCACACAGACGTGCGCCATCCTCCCTGATTCCAAGAGTGGTCCAAACACGCTTTACGGTGTCCCTTGTGCCAGCCAAACTTAGCTGGCTTAACTGTGCCAGCCTAACACCAGGTTAAGACTGTGCCCTTAATCTGTTCTTCCTTATCTTCCTGAACATTTTAATGAATGGTTTATGAATCCCTTGCCAATGCTCATTTAGGTTGTGCTGGCAATGTTTCCCATAATGTCCTGTGCATATTTTATTAGTGGATACTTTACTTCTATGATATAGATTCTCTTTATGCACATTCCTATTTTGTTGATCCCTTGCAGGAAGGTTGTGTGAAATTGCTTTTCTGCAGAAGATGATGAATTAGTTATGCTTGGTTCTGTCAAACACACACAGATTCCTTTCTATGGGGATTTCAGGCATCACTGCTCTTCACCATGAGGATTTCACATTAGAGACAGCGCATTCCGCACATGCAGATTTGGATAAAAGCTCCCCCATTCTGTATGATCATTTAATGGTAACTTAATTTAATGCATAGTCAAGTGAGTATATATGCATGGCAGGCAATGTTGATCCACAATGTTCTAATACTGCTGGGAGAGTAGATACTAATGGCACTGCACAAATTCCACACATTTGGTTTGTAAAGTGCCTTAATAAAATAAAAACACACTTGGTGAGAGCTGAATATTTTTCCCATTCGGATAATAGCAGAGGGAAGTTCTGAAAAACATGAGCGGGTGAAAATGTGGCCTTAAATAATTTCCAGGCAGAAATGCTTAAATTTCAGCTATCAGCTTAGTTTGCCCTGAGATGACCATGGAAACTGCCAGAGCAGGTTTCACAACAATGTTACTCGATTGGCTTGGTAGAGCTCATACTTACAGAGACTGTTGATAGCCAGTTCTTAGTGCAAGGAGTTTAAAATGTCCAACTTCTCATATTAGCATATTACCAAGAGCAATAACTGGAACTGTTTGCTTGATTGTTTCACATGAATGATGTTTGCTCATACTATTACAGGTAGTATTGTTGTAATACAGGCAATCAACCTGTAATTACCTGTAATCAACAGGGCTGGAGCTACTATTTGCTGGGACAGGTTGTTTGAGAATACAGGAAGAACAGGAAGTGGGAAGTATAATGATAGTGATTGACAGGAAGCCAAGTGGTTGTATATATAGAAAAGCAATTTGGGAACAGAAGTGCTACAGCAGCACTCAATTCAGTATCTGTCAGCATAATCCTATGCATGTCTACTCAGAACCCATGTAGTTCAGTCAGTGCCAAAAGTCCCATTTTCTTCAATGAAACTTACCCCTGAGTAAGTGTACATAGGATTGTATCCTAGGGCACAATCCTAACCTGAAGTTAGGCCAGCACAAGTCCCTTGTGCCGGCCCAGGTGAGTTGCAAACACGCCATAAAGTCCATTTGCACTACTCTCGCAGTCAGGGAGCCGCACACAGACATGCACCGGCCCCCCTGACTCTGAGGGTGGTCCAAATGCTCTTCACGGTGCATTTGTAACACTCCTGGGCCGGCACAAGGGACTTGTGCCAACTTCATTTCAGGATAGGATTGCACCCCCAATGGCAAAACACAAGGGTTGTGCTGTTGGAATACGCGTAAAGCACATCGTGACAGCACGCCAGTTAGTTGTGCCAGGAGGAAGGAGCGGCACCCATTGGAAGGGGTATGTTCTGCGCCAGGCAGCGCAAGGGCAGAGAGGGGCAGGGGAAGGCAGGGGAGGGCAGCAGTGGGGTGGGGGTGCATCAATCAAACACAGGAAGGGCTGGGTGGGCATAATGGGATGGGGGAGGGCAGCAATTTGGGTGGGCAGATCAGACCCAGGAGGGGGGGGTGGACACAGCCATATCCTATCCCGTATGGGCCTGAGCTGCTGACATGGATCAATGCAAACTTGGGTCTGCACAATGGATCCGAATAGACCCCTTGTACAGGCCCATGCTTATCCCGGTGCAAGGGGACAAAGATACGGGTACCCTGAGGAGACTTTCCACATGCTAAATTCTCCCATAGGATGCAGCATAGCCTGTGCCAGCAGCACCTATCACTGCACAGGGAAGTTTAGGTAAGATTGGACTGTAAGAGTTCTACAGTTAGACTGAATTATGTCACACATTCCGGTTTCCTGTCAGCATAATTTATAAAGTTTACATCAGCAAATATTGCAGGAAGGAAGACGAACTTCCTGATCCAAGGCAGAGCTGCAGAGCTATGCAGCTTGAACAGATGAACTGACCTTGAACAAATGTTACCTTTGCAAAACCCTTGTTAAAACGTAGCCTTTGACTTGGCCACTTGATTGAACAACGTGTTTCACATACTGTGAAGCCTGTCATGTTCAGCACGGTCACGCTTTGTCCTTCGTGCCATCATGGCATCCATGTTGTTACTTGATGTGCTTAATTAACTTGTGAGTGAACATGGATTGGCTGGAGAAATGCACCATTTTAAAAGGTCACTTCAGGTTTCTCTGGCAAACAAAATGATAGAAAGCAGTTGGGACTTACGATTGGCTAAGGCGGAATTCATGTAATCCTTTTTTAAAAAAAAGAAGTTGTCAGTGATGGTGAAGTTTAGATCCTTGTCATTTGCTAGTATTGGGTAGGATTAATAGGTACAAACTGGGACAGAGTGCCTAGACCTTTAACCATTGTATAGAAGAGGGAATTTGAGCAGGTTCAGCTTTGGAAACCCTTCCACGATGAGCTGCACCTGCCCAAATTTCCTCTTCTATACAATGGTTAAAGGCATAGGCACTCTGTCCCAGTTTGTACCTATTAATCCTACCCAATACCAGCAAATGGCAAGGATCTAAAGGAACAGGCACTCTGTCCCAGTTTTAAACTGGTAACTCTACGATTAGGACCACCTTCTTGCAGACAGGACGAGTCCATACCTGGGAATGACTGAGGCAGTTTTCTCAGAAGATGGATGGGGATGCCTGCTTCCCCCTCTCTTCCTGCTTCCTGCATTCAGAAAGGAAAATAGGAACACAGTGGAAAAGGAAGCTAATTATAGAGAAGAGAAGAGTTTTGTGCTAGCTGCTGGTGTATTGCAGACCTTCTTGCCCACTACTCTCTTCTCCACTGCCTTATCCACTCTGTTCCCTTTACAAAGCCAGAGGACCAAAGAATAATTAGCAATTGGTGAGCTGCTAGGTAGTGTGTGTGTGTGTGTGTGTGTGTGTGTGTGTGTGTGTGTCAGTATTTTGTGCACCACCTCAGGGGCTAGGTGATATTGGGCTGGGCCTGACCCTGAACCTGGATGGTTGCTCTTCAGTGGTATGTTACTTTACCATACACATAAAGAACCACATTCTTCAAAGTGTCAGGTATGTGCAGTATAACCAGATACAATGGATGATAGAGTGCCTCTATCTTGAACTATTGTATAGAAGATGGAATTTTGGCAGGTGCAGTTTTTGAAATCCTTCCATGTTGAGCTACAGCTGCAAAAAAAATCCCTCTTCTATAGCCACTATAGAAGAGGCTAAAAGTTCATAGGTTAAAAGTATAGGCACTTTGTCCTCCATGGTATCTAGTTACCCTGCATACATGTCCAAAGCCAACACTACCATTTGTGTGTGTGTGTGTGTGTGTGTGTGTAAAATTGGCATTCGTGATCAAATAGTACAATCTTATTTATATCTACACTACACAGAAGCAAGTTCTGGTTTACACACAGCACAAACCTATTCAGGAACGGGCTGTCGTGTGGAAGTGTTTAAACAGCGGAACAGAATTCCAGTATTATAAAATGGCTGCTGGTGGAGTGTGCAGAGGCCGTTTTCTGAGCATTGCCACAAGAGGCAGCAGTGCCCCAGCTGTATCAGTGGACCCCACCACATCCACCAGAGAAGGTAAGGCAGAAGGAATTAGGGGCAGAGAGACTGCGGGATGGGATGGGATGGGATGGATCAGCAATTGATGAGCAATAGGGAGACCGGATCCTATCACCTCTTAACAGCCTCCCCACCCTCTTTATGCTAGCTAAAGAACCAGCACAGGTCCGAAGAGACACATAAGCAAACAGGCGACTTATGGAGAGGTAAGGGGAAGCCTCCTGATCTGTCCCTCCCCCTACAGGGTGCAATGGTAGTATTTTTTGTTGACACAGCTGCATGAGTACAGGGAAAGGATAGGATTAGGCTTCTAATGGGACTTGCATAAGAGAAAGTGTGTATGAAGTGTGTGGCCTTACTTTGGCAAAAAGTGTTAAGGTTCAGCACACTTAGATCACCAACCCATTTTTGTTTTTCCAACTGGAATCCATACATTATCCCTAACCTGATATGACAGAAAACAATTTTGATCAGCATATGGACCTAGATAATAGACCCGATCTTTGAATGCAGAGATTTAAATGTCTGAGCCAAGGGATTATATCTCTCTTCATAATATATCCATGCAAAATGTGTCACAATGCAGCCTGCCTGTCAGGTTTTGCTAAGGCAGTTCTCGAGATCTTTAAATTGGCATCCAGAATGAAATGTTTTCTAAGCTCCAAAAATAAGGTCAGGGTTATTTACCGGCAGAATAATATGATGTGGATAGAGCATTACAGCAGGCTTGGCTTACTTGTCCTGTAAACATATAGCAGAAATCGTTCTAGCTTAGTCCCATAATTGACTGAGGTATAGAATCCCTGCCAGATTTAGAAAAATGTATGGCTGAGAGCCTGGCCATATGCAGTTCAACTTAGAAGCAAGTTCCGCCATGCTCAGTGGGCTATGACAAGGACTTGGGAAAAGGATAATGTTAGGATTCAATTTTTTGCATGCAAACTGAAATTTGTCAATGAACTTGGATTGTAAGTGATCAGGTCTGTACACCCTACTAGAAAGATAACATATGGGCAATACAATGCAAGATAAAACCACCACATAACAAAAGAGACCACTGGCCCTTTTAGTACAGTATCATCTACACTGACGAGGGTTTCATACAAAGGCCTTTTCTCATTCTCACAGATGGTGTTTGGCATGCAGACGTGGTGCTCCACCTTTCCTGTAAATCAGGGGTCTCGAAACTTTTCAGCAGGAGGGCCACGTCATATACCTGACATGGTGCTGAGGGCCGGAAAATAAATAAATAATAAATGCATGGAGAACCGACGTGCTGAAGAGTTCGATTGAATACAATAAGTGGGTGGGGTATTAGAATTAACATACTGCCAGGCACTCTTCCAATGTGAACATGAATTGTTGAATATTATAGTGCAGAGTTTTTCAAACACCCAGGACCTACCAGTGGGTCGCGAGCCCACTTCAGGTGAGTCACGTAACACCTAGCACAGCCATCACTGAAAATACGAGAAGATGGGGACACTAGAAAGGGGGAGGGCTGCATGGTTATTTTGCTTATGTCAAGGTTGTAAATAGGTTTTTTTTTCCCTTTCTGATTCACTCTGCTATTGGGAAATGGCTGAGAAATAACCCAACATTGCTGCATTATCAGAAAGCAGCAGGTTCTGGTGTCACAATGATGGCACAACATTACATCTCGGTTGGTGGTCCTCAACAGATCCATTGGCAATGGAGAGACTTATGGAGGGGTAAGTCTCTTTCTCTCTCTCTGTCTTATGGAGGGGTTTCTCCTCCCAAGTCTCCCAATCTGCCCCCACCAGAGAATACAGTGCAGCCCATTTTAGCATGGCTGCCTGCTATGGCAGGGGAAAGGATAGGACTGGGCTCTCAGTGTGGTCCATATTTACTGCAAGAGCAGAATTCAGGCAACAGGGTTTAAATAAGCATTTCTGATAGTGCATCATTCCTTCATGTCTTTTCCCTTCCTCCCATTTATCAAACATTCCAGGCTGTTCTTGGTTCGCAGAGCACCTGGAGTGGGACAACATCACTGCGCCCCCCAGAGAGGCATTGCCTGGCCATACCTCCCTGTGCCAGGATTTGTTCCATTTAGGAGCTATTTGAGCACAAGGCAGGGCACGGGGGGGGGAGCGTGTGGGGTTTTTCAGCGCTGCTGTGCCCTGCCACAGTCAGCCTCCACTGCACTCACCTCCCTTGCGGCATCCTGTCTACGCCCCTGCAAGCATCAAGATGGACATGAAGTTTGTCTTCATGACATAAAAGTTTGAATAATTCCCCTAAGCTGGACCATGCATGCCATTAAATAGTCTCTTTAAATGTTACAATCATTTATACAACAGAACTACACAGCAAAATCAATTTTGGATCAATTATGCATCAACCACAGCAGTCAGAGCGCTAAATGCACAATTACGATGCTGAAGCCTAGTCTGAGACCACCTTAGCATTTAGAATGTATAGAACCTTAAGGTTAGAGTCCTTCACTTTGATGTAAAGCACCACAGGACAGAGCAATAAGCAATTGCCCAGCAATTTCTGCATCAAACATTGAATATGTACCACAACTGAAAGATCCCTTTTAAAAGGAACTTCAATTTTCCAGCAAATGATTAATGAGGTGTCCATCACGTTGCAGTTTGCAAAGGATGCGCAAAGATCTGCAGTGAGGTGCTTTGCAATTGAGTTGATGAAGGATGCACGATGCAACATGTACTTCTTCATTCCACCCAATCCATGCTGTACGGCATTAGTACGGACTGGGAGCCATGCAGATGACTTTTGGTGGCAGTGGTGACATCAGAGGACCACCATACTCTGGCACATGCTGGGAGCTCTCCAGGGACCCCACCTCACCACCCCATGTGCTATGGGAAGCCTTACTGCCCATTGGGAAAAGAAGTGGAAGTACCCCAGGTACCTCCTCACTTTTCCCCTCCTCAGCAACCAGTAGCGCTCAAGGCATCTTGCCACCTGGATCCATCTTGCCACATGGGAGAAGGGGAAGAAACTCCCACCCACCCACAGAGAGCCTACCAGCCAGCCAGCCCCCAGGTGTACCAGATTGAATGGTTGGGAAAAGTTCAGCCATACCTTAGTGACTGAGCAAATACTTTGCATGCAAAAGATCCCAGATTTAATCCCTCTTCAGTATACCAAGGACACCAATATGAAATGTTGTATTCAGTGGCATAGCTAATGAAAGTGTAGACTGGTGCAGAGGGAAAAATTATGCCCCGGAAGAGACATCGCCACCGGAAGTGGCATCACAGTTGTATTTTCATTTGGGGGGGGGTGGCCATTACTTTTGATGGAATGAAGATATTACCCTCCAATTTGTTTCATAGCATTCTGCATTAAATTTTCCAACAAATGGTGTATAACATGATGGTATTATTCATGCATACAAAGTTTTTCACACTTTTGGCCACTAGTGTCAAGCTCAGTTTGTTGCCCCCCTAAAACTTGTTGCTCGGGGCCTTTGCACCCCCTTGCACTCTTTTGCTACGCCCCTGGTTGTATTCAGAGAATACTACGTTGAGCTTGGTGGACCAGTCATATGACTCAGTATAAAGCACTTACATAGGCACGCACATCTTGAGAAAGGCAGATCACAAGGGAGTTGGAACAAGTAGAAAATTGGGAAGTGCCATCGTAGCATGGAGACCTATTGTGGAATTGAATAATGCATACAATCACAATTATATTTATTTACAATAATTGTGGTTGTGGTAGAAGCAGGACTGACAGTCATAGCATTGACAATCCATGTTTTTCCAGTTTGGAGTTCATGCAGCACAACCCTTTATCTAGTTTTCAGATGCACTTATGCCTGCTGCACTTCAGTGTCAGCATTTATCAATATTTTTAATAGTGGTTTTAATACTGCCAACATGAATATTTTTTGTGAGTAAAATCAGATTTTTGGAAGCGTAAATAAACAAGCTGTTGGTACACAAAACAACATCAGTAGTGCATGGTTTACTCCCTCCCAACTTCAGTTCTTCCTCCCTCTGCTCAGAAGATAATAGAATAAATGTAAAACAATTGCAAGTGACTGACAATAAAGATCATCTAGTACTTTAAATGGTAACCATCTTCAGGAACAGCTGCCAAATACAATCAAATCCTCTTGACTCATTCTTTGTGTAATCCGATGGTTAGTCTTTCTTTCCTTGTTGGTCACTACTTATTTGACAGCTCAGTCTTGGTTTTAAACATTTCAAACTTTCTTCCAGCTGAAATTTTGAATTAATTTTCAGTTTGATCTTCAAGGGTGACTTTGCGCTGGAACAGGCAGACCAGATTGCTTGTGCTGCATCCAGCACGAGGTAGGACCAAGCTGGGGCACAACTCAGAGTAAGGGGATTTTATTCCCCTAACCCTGTGTCGTGCACCAGTCCACCCACTGGTATGTCCTCCCTGCCCTCCTTCTTCCCATAAAATGCCCCCATTCCAACGTCCCTCCACCCTCTCTCACACCCTCTGCCAGCCTGTCCATGCTGGCACAAACCTACCTTATCCGTGCGCTAGCCTAGCCTACTCACAAGTAGCCACAAATGTGCTTTATGGCACTATCACAACAGTCAGGAGCCAGCACAAGAAACCTGTGCCAGCTGTGGGTAGGGGGTACGATTGAACAGCCTATCTGCTGGTTTCACAGTTCTGATTCAGCTGATCTGGTGCACAAGTACCTTAGTGAACCTAGCATTCCACACACAAAAAAATGGGTGAATCAAGTTCACTCCGTTTGCATGTACAATGTGGCATACCCTGTATATCCAAGTTACATTTGTAGGGTTTTACTCATTTAACGGGACGTGATGGCACAGCAAGTTAAGCCACTGCTGCTGGGCTTTCCGACCCGAAGGTTGGGAGTTCAAGACTGCGCGACGGAGTAAGCTCCTGTTGCTTGTCCCAGCTCCTGCCAACCTAGCAGTTCGAAAGCACCTAAATGCAAGTAGATAAATAGGGACCACTTCGGTGGGAAGAGAACGGTGTTCTGTGTGCCTCGGCGTATAGTCATGCCGGCCACATGACCACGGAAGCTTGTCCTCGGACAAAACGCCGGCTCTACAGGCTTTGAAATGGAGATGAGCACCGCCCCCTACAGTCGGTCACGACTAGACCATTCTGTCATGGGGAAATCTTTACCTTTACCTTTACTCATTTAGCATTGATTACCTGCTAGCAAAATTCCACAAATGTATAATTTCTTGGGAAGGTGCATCTGCATCTCGAAAACCTGTCCAAGAGAGACTCCAGCCGTATTTTTCGAAGACCTAAATGCCAAAGGCTAGCAAAGAGCTGCATTTCTTTTTTCACACAGATGGCCGGCCATGATTAAAACAGCAGGTTTCCTCAGGTCACAGTTGATGTCAGTCTTGTGGCCTAACAATTAGCAGCTTCCTTGGAAATTGAAACTGTGTCTCTTTCCACAGGTGCTTATTTTTAGTTTGTCTTTCTTGGAGGAAAACAAGGAAATATATATTTCTCAGAAGATTTGCCCTACTAAGGGGAAGTGGAAGAAAACAAGAAATAAAGTTGTTGACTTGACATTAATCCCCAAATCCATATCCAGCGGCGTCATGCAGCAGGAATGCTGGGCGGGAGGAACGGGTGAGCGGCAGTGGGGGCAGGGAAGACGGCGAAACGGAGCGGTATGCAATGGGCGGGCTGCCGCTCACCCGTTCCTCCCACCCAGTGTTCCAGCTGCATGACGCCGCTGTCCATATCCCAATATCATATTTGGAGGGAAAATACCGGTAACTCCTTATACAATTTACTTATTAAAGGAAGAAAACACACACACCAATTCTATTAGATGCATACAGTCCATCAATTTTAAAAGGCGAAAGAAGAGATATTTCCAAATCATTTAACTCAAGCTATAGGACTTGTTACGGACAGATAAATCTGAAATTTTATTCCTGGCTTATGTGTTAAGTCCTGGGTGTTGGGAAATGACTGGTGTGGTTTTGACAGCTTACATCTGCACCTTGTCTGTAAAATCCTTGTTGATTGTAGATTAGTTCTGGCTGTGGAAGGGTGGGGGTTGAAAATCCCTGTAAGAATGGTGTAAGAAGAGAGTTTGGTCTCAGCTTGTGAAGAGAGCTGTGCCAGGAGAAATGAGGATTGCACATGTTTGTTCATCCAGGAGATATACTGAGGAATTGAGGTAAAGTGGAATTATCTTTCAAAGTCTTGGAGGAAGACTGAGACTCTGACAAGACTAGCATTGTAAGTTGGAAACAACTATCCAGCTATCTGAAAGCAATAAATTTTGTGTGAGTAGATAGCAGATCTAGGAGATAGCTCTTTCTTGTTTTTATTGAAACCTTGAATTTACCACTGTGCTCTGATGTTTAATTATGTTTTAATAAACTTTTAAATTGGTATTTCTTTGACTGGATTCCTGCTGGGATCAATAGCTACTTAAGTAAAACGGACCCAGGTTAAAAGGGGGAAAATTGTAACTTGTCCCAAGCTGGGTGGGCTGTTGTGTAGGTACAGACACTGGATAGCTTTGGGGCTTGGAGAAAACAATTAGTTTCCCCCCTTAAAGGAGAAAATCCTCCAGTCTCTGGCAGCTGGGGCTTGTGTAGTCACCTTGGCCAGGGTGGGGGGTCAGACCCAAACCCCAGTGTGCCTCTTAGGAGAAGAGGGCAAGAAGGTTGAAGAGGGGGTAGGGGGGTTGTCCGTAATAGGACTGAACTAACATTCAATAAAAGGTAACTTAATGGCAATCTGTATCCCCAAAATGCAAGGATCTCAATACCGGAATTGGTCTCACATGGAATTATTTGAAATGGGGACAATCTATCAGCACCAACTTTAAAAACAGAACTTCAGTTACACATTTCAGCCTCTTGTCCTACAACACTCTTGTTTTTTCCGCTAAAGTGGAATGCAAGTAGCATTATAAAAGGTAAAGGTTTCCCCACGACCGAATGGTCTAGTCGTGACTGACTGTAAGGGGCGGTGCTCATCTCCGTTTCAAAGCCTCTAACGCCAGCATTTTTGTTCGAGGACAAGCTTTCATGGTCATGTGGCCGGCATGACTATACGCTGTAGCGCACAGAATGCCGTTACCTTCCCACCGAAGTGGTGCCTATTTATCTACTTGCATTTAGGTGCTTTCGAACTGCTAGGTTGGCAGGAGAAGTAGTATTATACATGATTGTTAAATATGGTTGTTTGTATAGTTCAGCTAGGACGGCTCCATGTTTGAGGAGGCCCTTGGCAATTGCGTTTGGGCTTATAGTGCCCAGACGCTATTTGCACAGCCCCTTCCCCATCACAGCAGGGCAGAGATGGGAAAATACAGGGCAGCCATTGGCTGCAGCCTGTCTCTGGGGAGTGGGGCTTGCGGCTAAGACTAGGTCCATTGCCTCCCTTACCCAGTAAAAAGACACAACACCATCAGCAACACCCATTGGAAAAGATGCCATGCTGGGGTGAACTGATGCTCTCCTTCCACTAAATAAAAGAGGACTCCACTTTAAAAGGTGCCTCTTTGCCCAGTTGGCAGGAATAATTCACATAACAGGTTTGTTTCAAAATAAGCACATGCGTAGAATTGCAGTCTCAATCTTACCTTATTTCCTCCCACATCCCTTCAATCCTACATTCGTAAGTCTAGCAAAATGACTTCTTGAGTCTAAGCACGATCAGGTTCTCACTGAAGGTGTTATCTTCACCAGCTGTGTGAAGCATGACTTGGGGTCTGGAGCATGCAATTCAAATTTAATCCTGACTGTAGCGGTGTGAAATAATAACACAATCAACAGGGAAGCAAAATTGATTTGGGCTAATTTCCATCAAGGCACTGGAGTTTCCTGACTTTGGTCCTCTGGTTTTGACACTTTGTCAGGAGCTTCTGTGCCTTTTATGTTCAGGGGATCTCAGTAAGTACATTAGTTCTGGTCTGGATCAGCACTACTGCTAAAGAATGTCAAGACATCACACAAAAAATAGAAGAGATGCAACCAGCAAGCCAAGATCTTCCCTTCCTTTCATCTCTGCCTCACTAGACAATTCCACTGTTGAGGTTTAACAAATGCATTCAATGAAGAAAGAAAGATCTTTGCAAGGAATATCACATTAATGGTTACAGATTAACCCCTGCCAAAATGTTGAATAATAGCGATTGTAGCCATATTATTAATTTCTCAGCTGATGGGTTTTCATTCAACCTGGTTGCAGTGCAGAGACAAGGCTGGAGGAATACCCTGAGTTCGCTCTGTATTTCTCCACCTCTTATCACATCTCTTTGTATGAATAGTTCTATAGTTCCATAAGCCTGCAGAATGTCAACTAATTACCAAAGAAGTCAAGGTGTATCAATGCCATGTCTTGTCGCTGTTTGTAGACAATGATCCGAATCCAGAGATCTGTTCTCCTTCAGATAAGTGGTCCCAGGATGGTATTCATTCAGGCTGGCACACAGGATTTTCCTTCACATGCTAGTTTTTTATGGGAAGAGATTCCGGTGTGTGGCTCAAGCCAACTCTGCCTGAAATCTGAAGAGCTATGGTTTTACAACATGATGAGCTGAGCTGGGAAAGCCTCCCTAAGTAGTTTTGCTTCTTCAACGGCAGCTCCCTATGGGGCATGGCAACATTGTGGGGGCTGCAGTACAGGCAGAGTACTTGCTGGTACTGGAAGGGGTCGTAGCTCAGTGGTGCAGCTCATGCTTTGTATGTGGAAAGTCCCAGGTTCAATCCTTGGCTGTTTGCAAGGTGTAAGGCTCCAATCCAACACCCAGTTGATGGCAATGGGATTCATTTTTGAGTGGACATGTATAGGCTTTAAGTGTGCTTTAAAGGACCTCACTGAAACACTGAAGAGCTGCTGCCCATCAGGGTTGGCATACTGAATTAAATAGACCAGTGGTCTGGCTCAGTATAAGGCAGCTTTCTATGATAAAAACAACAACTGACAGCACAATCCTAACCTGTGCTGGAATAGGCAGGCCAGTTTACCTGTGCTGCAACCTAAGCCCAGTCAGCCCAATGGGGCTGGCTTGAATATACATCAGCAAAATAGCAGGCACAAGTCCATGCAACCGGAAGCGGCCTGAATCGGCGACGGGCCAAGCCCAGCGACGGGGGTTATGATATGGCCCAATGGCCGTGTCCCATCTCCGCCCCCCTTTTGCCCATGGTGCTACTTGATTTAGCCCCTGCCCATCTCTGGCTGCACCAGAACTAAGCCAGCACATAGTTGGTGCACCTGACGGGCACAGCGGTGCACGTGCGCTGGCACTGCTGCTTGCCCCAGCCCAAGAACCAAGACTGCGGTGCAGATGCACCTTATGGCACATTTGCAACAGCCCCGGTCCGGTGCAAGAGAGCTGGCCCGGTGCAATGCCTGGTTAGGATTGCGCCTGCAGAGGTGTAGCTAATGAGGGAAAGGGGGTAAATTGCCCTGGGTAGCAGGCTTTGAGGGGGTATCTGAAATGCACTTCTGGTTTTTGGTGAAAATTGGAAGTGCCTTTCGAAGGACTCCAAGACATCCCCTCAAGCCATGGTACCTGGAGCCTCTGATATGTTGTATGGTTTTGGGGGGGGGGTGTGTTAAAATTTTGTGGGGGTGTTATGGGGGGTATGGGTTATAGGTTATTAAAAGTTTTCAGATGTCTTAGCTATGCCACTGAAAGAACTATCAATAAAATACCATGAATACTCATTTAGAATTAGATTTTTCATAAGGTGGAAAGATGTTCATTGCCATACACACAGAGACTAGTTATGGGTACAACAGTTCAACCCTTTGCCCTTTAATCCAAAAATAAGTCCCATCAAACTCTGTAGGATTTGCATCCTAGTACATTTGCATGGGACTATGCTTTTATTGAAATAGACACATAATGAAACATTGCTAAAAAGGAACTATTTTCTTGTGTTGTTCTGGTTATGGGTCCTTATACAACAGCCCTACTCATGGTGACTTGGAATAATTCTGTCTTTTTCAGCAGAACTTAATTTAATACAATATTTGCAAGCCTGGATTATAGGCAGGAAATAGCCTTCAGTACAAACAAAATTTGGCCATATCTACAAATATATTATTAGTTTACAAAAAAAAACGGATGCCCATTTTATGCAGCAATGAAGTTGAAATCATAAGAATGAAGGATCAAGAAAATGGTTTCTTTATATAGCGCCATCAATTTATTGTGTGATTGGACATTCACTATATTAAATTCGAGCTGTTCCTTGGATTGTGAATATTAGACTGTCTGGCTGGGTAGGAAAGAGTGATGCTGATGTAATTTCAGAGCTGGCCACTACAAAGGGAACATGTGTTGTGTCTCATCTGTCTTTCCGTCAACGAGGTTAAAATGTGACCGGTAGCACACACATCGAAATGACTTTTTGTTGGTCCCCAACAGAGTTTAATGCTACTTGTTCAAACTATGACACACAAAATGTGATTGTCCAGGACAAAAAATGTTGTTTGCCTGGGGGACCCAGAAAAAAGCACCGGTTCATAATTGATTTTTTTATTTTCCATCCCATGCCATTTGTACCTGCCCATGAAATGATGGCGCTCTTGTGTATCTCCCATTCTGTTCTGTGAGGTGGGCCAAGGAGGCCTGTCTAGTGGAATGCACCCAGTGTCATTTTGCAGAAGTGAAATCGGATCTTTGTCTCTGAAGACAACTCTTGCGTCTGAAGTGTTGTAGAAGTACAGTCTGAGCACAGTTTGTTTTCAGAGTAGTAAATGAATGAAGTATGATGATGACTTCCTCAACACCTCAAATACAGTGTCTGATTTCCCCCAAAGATGAATACCCATCAATGATCCAAGAACATAAGAACACTTCTAGCTCATACCAGGTGCCTCCATGAAGCCCAGAAGAAAGGTTCGGACACACGAGTTCTCTCCTCTTGCTGGGTTCCAGTAACTTGCGTTCAGTGATGTATAACCTTGGAACATGACAGCAGTGTCTACGAGATCTAGATTGCCCAGCCCAACAGCCCTCTTGGATCTACCAGATTTAAACCATGTCTTTCTTAAACTACATCTTTCTATCCGTTATTGATTCTTCGACCTTGTGGTTGGGTCACCAATGGCATCACAAAGCCTCCATTGTGGTCATGGGAATGCATGGGAATAAAACATGGGAATGAAACATGGGAATGAAAAAGGTTGAAGACCACTGGGCTAGAGCCCCACCAGGTAAAGGGGGCATCCAGTGTATCCCTTTGGAGGTACACTAGATGGTGTCCTAGCCCTGCTCAGTAATTGTGTTAAAATAGCTTTCACTAATGCCAGGCGTCATGGTAACATTTTCTCCTCTCTTTAATAAGAATATTTGATTACATTGAACAGCTGGGAGAACTTTAGGGGGGCAGGGAGTTGGCAGGGATGAGGGTGGGATGGGCAAATAGGGTCCCAGGAGGGGGGCAGGTTTGATAGTGGGTCCCCAGTCTTATACAGTCTTTATTTATTGGGGTTGTAGCATGAAAAAAGTTGAGGAACACTGATCATTATTGTATCCATATGACCACACTAGTATATGTTCAGTTTGACAATTGTGTTAGCCATGAGACTAGCTATTCGACAGGCATACAAACCTGTTTGGAAAATGTATTTCTGCATCTTGGGAAATCCAATACATCTTCACAATCAGATATTTTCGGATGTGAAATATTTCAATTTGTAAAGCTCAAAACAAAAAGCACACATATGAATTATGGTTATAAAACCAATATCCTATCAAACTAATGCGTTTAAACAATGCCTTTCATTTTTTTGCCAAGAAGCTATACTTTGGGGTAGATTTCAAGAGAAAAAACTGAAGGAAGGAAAACAACAAATGCCTTTAGTAAAAGGGCCAGTTCAATATTTGAATTTAAGGATGAACTTTTGTGACCTAGCAGTGAGATTCACAGCTGAGGTTAATATGCACATAATTAAAGCAAAGAAGAAAGTTTTCTGTTTTTTAAGGTCTCTACACTAATAGCCTTCTGGTGTCCATGATTTTATCCAAACATGAATGGCTCTTATTGTTAATTGGCAATCTTCTTACCCATTTTTAGCATCTCATCTTTCACTAATTTGCTTCACTGCTTTTTTATCATTATCGCTAAAATTCTCATTAAATGCCGACATGTTCTTGGTCATTTTTATGCTGGATGGAAGTATTTTCTTATTCGTGGTTATGAAGGCTGTTGTTGTATTCAGTTGATCAAAGCCCTCATTGATAATTCATTTATCAGATATAAGCTGTAGACTTGGGTAATATATGTTATTTATTAATACACTCCCATTATAGTCAGTTTCATCAAGGATATACCTGGGAGAAATCATTTCCATTTCTCCATGGTTTTGTATCTTAATTCAAAACAAAGCAAAAAAGCCATATAAAATGTGATGCCTTTCATTCCTGAGCAGATAATCCAGAAACAGCACACAGCACATAGGAATGAGCAGACAACATAATTTCCCCTCCAAATCCTAGATTATGCATGCAGCAGAATGACGCATTCAGATTCTTAAGAAGTAGCATGGACTGTACTACTTTAAGCTTTAAAAAAATCACTTGCCAATGTAAAGAAAACATGAGCCACCTTTCCGTGAGTCAGGACTAACATGCCTTCATAGTCCACTTTCTGTCTGTATTGGAAAAGACAGGAGATACCCTGAGGATAGGGAGTGGTATCAGCAATGTCCTCTTGTCCCAGATAAACCAGGGATTATGGGGTTAATCCCAGAACTCTTGCAAGCCTTGGGAGCACAGCTGTAGGCTGTTGAGGCTCTCCAGAGGCCAGCACAGGTGCAGATGAGTGTGGCTGATGCTAGAATCTGCCTAGCAACAGACACTGATTGGCTGGCCTCTGTATAAAGCTGGAGGCAGGAGATGGAGAAGGGAGCTGGGTATCTAGGATGGGACCTTGGAAGGACCTAGGAAGGTACCTGGGTTGGTGCTGGAAGGGAGAAGCTGTATAGGTACTGGAGGATGGTACCTGGGATGGAGTGCTGGATAGACTGCCTGCCTGCCTGTACTGCCTGCCTGTCTGTTGGAAGGACTGAAGGAAGGACAGTTGGACTGGCTAAGGACGGGATTTGGCGGGACAGAGACCCGCTTCGACCCAGGGAGATTTGCTTAGCTTGCCTTTCTTGCTGTTGTGGCCCCTGTAGCACAATGCTCTCAAGCCTCACAGAAAATCTAGAAGCCGTCCGCACACTCATTGCAGATGACACTGACAGCCCGACACTGACAGACCAGTGCTGGGTATTGCAAATGGGGGGAAGGTAGGGAGAGGGCATGGGAGATGCATTCCCGGGCGGAGGGAGGGAGGGAGGGAGAGAGAGCAGAATGGGGGTGGGGAGGACAGGCCCAGGATGGGCAAGGGATCAGCACCACTGAATCCTATCCCCTGTATTGGTCTTGAAAGCCTGACCTGGGGCTTCTCAAGTCTGTGCCAATGAAAAGCTGGCAGAGACTCAAGGAGCCCTATTGAACAGGCTGGGGCTTTACTCAGGGTAAGGAACCAATGTTTCCTTACTCCAAGGAGACCTCCAGCCTGCTCAACTCCAGCACAATGATGCAGCCTTACGCTGCTCCTGTGCTGGACAGGACTGGGCCGACACGCACATACTTACACGGACATACACACAGAGGATTATTTTTCGCAGAAAAATGGAGGAGGCTGCCAAGCTCCAGAAGAGAATGTCTCTGCCTTGAAGTGGGCAGCTGATTCAGAATTAATTTTGAAGAGCCATTTTAGTAATTCAGATTGATTAAAGATGCACCCAAGAATAACACTTTCATTAGAAAACCTCCTGAGTAAAATTTAAATGATGCTAAATTAAAAACAGCCTGTGTTAAATCAGAAGCTGATGAGCACAACAAGGCAGGAAAGATGCAGGATCGGTATAATTTGATTCCTTTGTTTCATTCATCACTCTCTGAGGGCTGCCACCTTCCCTTGCCTTGCCGGTGCCTTGCCGCCTTTTTGGTAGTCACTTGTTCTCCAAAATTCATGCAGGTGATGGTACACTTTTATACATCCCAACAGAGATGCAGTGCTGTAGACTTGTACCTAGGCTTGCCAGTTTGGCTAGAAGACTACTGACCTAGCTGTTTGGGGGAGTCTGTTTTGTGAATGCTTGTGTTGTGCATGTGTGCAGATGGGTTCAGTGGAAGCACATGTGTTTGCAGCACATGGCACCTGAAGACACGTAAATCTGTTCTACTGTGCAACACATCTAGCTGTGGTCTTCTCCTAGGCAGGTCTCCTCATCTTCTTCATGGTTAATGAGACAACAACAGCTGTGGCAACTGAGAGGAAGGTACAGGTAGCCAAGTGGTGAGAGAAGAAGCCTCATTGGGCTGGCTGGCTGACTCTGCATGCAAGCAATCCATAATCATTCCAGTTATCAGCCCAGCACCACATCAACCAGACAGTGCAGAGCAACACTGAGACACAAAATCATGCATAAGGCAAGTGCCATGCTGGTCAGGGCAAGTCCTTTGGCTGGGCACTTTAAATGCTGTGTGCTGCCACTAGGGGCGACCAGATACAATGAAGGACAGGGGGTTTCAAAAGCTGCATCTGCCAACATTGCCTCTTTTCTACAACGGTTAAAGGTATAGGCACTCTGTCCCCGCTTGAATCTGGTCAACCTGGCTGCCCCTGTAAATAAAGTCCTGTATTGCGACTTAAAGGAAACTGCATGGGGGGTCTCAAGGTAAGGGGGTGGATGTTCTGTTTTCGCGTGGGTGAGCAGGAAGGGATCTTTGTGGCTTGCAGCAGTGGCAGATTGGAGGGAGGC
Source organism: Lerista edwardsae (assembly GCA_029204185.1). Taxonomy (NCBI): domain Eukaryota; kingdom Metazoa; phylum Chordata; class Lepidosauria; order Squamata; family Scincidae; genus Lerista; species Lerista edwardsae. Next base: position 22,582 of record JAJKFI010033929.1, on the reverse strand, counting down.
AGCAGCAGCAACAGCCTTTGGGTGATGCACACTCTGCATCCACTGCCTCCTCGGACCCCTTGGAATTGCACCACTGGGGCAATCCACTTGGCCTTGTCTCATGCTTTGGGCAGCAATGGGCCCCCATGACACCCTTGCCAGTTGCTGGCACCACTAGTACATCTAGGGTAAGCCTGATGGCTATGGGCCCTTGGCCAGTGTTTGACCTGGCCATCCCCTGAAAACACCTCTGAACCCACTATATTTTCACTCAGTGATGCAACATTGAGCTTGCTTGGCTCAGCCACTAAATCAGATTACTGCTATTATTATGATTAGTTTATGTAGCACATTTAATGCCCTTTGTGAGATGCCTTATGGATTTCACCCCCCCCATCTGGCATTTCCCAAACTCTGAAGGAATAAGACTTACCTGCCTGCAGACTAAAATGCCTTCGGGTTTTTCTGGGTGTGTGGGGGAGGAAACCCACAGAGCAGCAGGCAAAGCACCTCCAAATGTCTCATTGCTATTTTGGCACCTAGGCGTTGTAGCAATCCTTTCTAGCTGCCTCCACGAACCCAGCACAAGAGACGTTAACCTACATATCCTCAACTATTTATAAATCAATTAGTTTTACTAATAAGAACAAGGGCAGTCACTCAATCACCCAGATTAAACTCTTTGATGCATAAAATAAATGGGCATTCACTTCTAATCCTTGTTTTAAAGCACACGTACATTTGGCTGGTCCAAGCCTATTTCAGAATATGCTAATTGGGCTGTAAAGTGCAACTGAGCCAATAATTTGGAAATGTTTATAAAAGCTCCAAGACCTATCCCGATGCAAACCGCCACTCCACTAAACAGGCAAGGTACGCAGCCCTATTGTGTGGTTCGCAAGAGAGGAAGGTTGGATGGTTTTGGCAATGTGCAATGGGTAGGGAATTGCAAATCTACACTAATTAGGAATGTGTTCCTGCCAAAATGGGCCCAACAGCTCATTGAATAAGTATGCCTGGGTGGAAAGAGACCTTCGAATCACTTGGAAAGTAGCAGTCAGCCTGTGCTCTGGGAAAACTGAATCTCAAAGTTGGACACACACACACAAACACCTCCATATAAATGGTGATCTAATAGTAAACAATAAACACACCAAGAAAGCAACGTAACTTACTGTTTCTTCAAATGCCTGTAATCATCATTAGGATAAATAAAGCAATCAGCAATGTTGTTTGTGTACAGGGGTATGCATTCAGAGTGCCTCACACACACGTTATCTCAATTATCCTTGCAATCAATCTGTCTGCCTGTCTAAATACTGTAAGCACTGCCGTACTAACCACACACTGTTCAGGGCCTGTCCCAGAGGAGGACAGGGCATCTGGGTGATGGGGATGGTCGGAGAAAAGCGAGCGCTGAGAAAACACCATCTTGGGTGCATGGCAGGGTTGGGTACATGTTTGCAAATCAAGCAACCAATCAATCTGCCTCCAACCAAGGTGAACTAGGGAATGTGCCTAGATCTCAGGTAATCTGCTCAGCATATGTCAGAATGAAAACTATGAAACCAGGAACTGGGTTTCTAAGGCCTTCATGGGTCTTCTGGGGCATTTTGAAGTACACGGAGTTTCACCTCAACGAAGCCCCAAAATGGACCTGACATTTGCACATTTGTCAAAAACAAAATACAGTAATGATCCCATTCTTTTAAAATGAGTTATGTGTTCAGGGAAAGAATTAAAAGTCCCCATTTAATACTGGTGACACGCATGACATGAAGATTACGTGAAACTGACTATGACGTTAGAATCTCAGTCCCATTATTGGACTAACATTAAACATTGGAAGAAGATGGAATTTAACCCAAACACATTTTCTGGCCTTAAGCAGCTCCAGCCACTGACTATGGTAAAGGTCCTCAGTTGAATGAACCTCCGAGAATGAACCTGCCTAAAGACCTTTCCAGATTGGATGTGGAAGGAAACTGCAAAAATAGCATTCACTATTGAAAATATGAGACAGGTTCTCAGTCTGCTTGATCTCATCACGACAGGATTTTTTTTTTAATGTAAAAGCAGTTTTGCTTTGTCCATGCCTGTACTTCAAATATTGAAATCTGCATTGGCTAGAATCCTACTCGGACTTTGAAGGCACTGTAAGTGCTTGCAGGGGTGGGGTGGAGAGGACCTGGTGCTGCCATAGCTGTCACAACACCCCAGGCATTTAAGGGCAGGTGCCCTACTAGATGGGGTCCTTGGGGGGTGCAGAAGGGTTGGGGAGACTCTCTGCCACCTCTGCAGGTCTCCCTGATGCTGAAAACAGTGGGCAGGAGGTGTGGACTGATGAGCTGCTGGTACTGCCTGAAGCTAAGCAGGAAAATCTGTGGTTTGCTTTTGGATGGGAGACGAATGCCAGGCTGTGACAAGCTGCAGTACCTGTGGTGGCAGAAGAGAGTCGCTGTGGAGCTGATTAGCTCACCACAAATGAGGGTTGCGGTGGAGTGTGTGAGGAGGCCAGCCGGCAAAGAAGGGAATACGACCTTGAGGACTTGTCCAGGCTTGACTTGCGATTGCCTGCTGAGGCTTGATGGCACGCAGCCAAAGGAGAGAACCACACTGGGAAGGCAACAGCTGGGCCTGAGGTTTGGCAGATCACAAGAATACTGTAGATTTGTAAAACCCCATTGAAAAATGGTGGTTTAGACTAGCCTGCCCATATAAGCCACCTTGGGCATTTGCTTTGGCATGGGAAAGGCAGGGTATAAATTCTTCAAATAAATAAATAAATAGCTCAGTTGCAAGGTCGGATCTTACTTCCTATTTCACGTCTAAACAGGAAGTTAGCTCCAACCCTTGCAACTATTTTTAGCATCAGGAAGGCCCGTGGAAGTGGCTGCAGGCCTCCTCAACTCTTCTGCATCCCCCAAGGACCCCGTCCAGGTAGGGCACTTGCCCCTAAATGCCCGCAGTGCCACAATCACTGTGGCACTGCTGGCAGTCATTTCTGGGGCCACTACCCTTAAGGGGAAATGGTCCCTTTCTTCTCCCTATGGTGGGTTGCGATCCACTGTTGGAAGAAAACTGGCTAGAATGTGCACCTATTTTCACAATGAATCTTTCCTGCTTTCTGATGCAACATATGAATTCTCTTTTGCGCTCAACTAATATGAGAGAGACTCCAAAGTAATTACTGCTATGTGCAAAAGAACCAGAGGTGTCATCTACTCTCACGGAGACCGAACACTGGGCGGGACTTACGTTTGATTGACTGCCTGCCCGTTCGCTTCCGCCGTCCTTCCTGCTCGCGCAGGCACCCAGCGTGCCCCCCACCTGTCCCCCCGCGTCCAACACGGAGCTGGACGAGCAGCGGTGGGGCACGGCGACCGAGGGCAGCCCGTGTGGCGGGGGGAAGGCGGCGGAACCGCACGGACCGGGCTGCCAATCAAACGTACGTCCTGCCCAGCGTTCCGTCTCTGCAAGAATAGATGACACCACTGAAAAGAACCCTAAAGCTGAGCTGGAGTTATTTACGCCATGTATTTTTAAAATGTATTTCACATTTCCTTGTTACCACTATGGAAACAGATTTGTAAGAACTGCATTTAAATAAAATCATCCATGGTTAAAATCTCCCCAAAATTCTGTACGTTGTTAATTGCCTTTAATGTTGAAGCGACAAGGCCTTTTTAAAAAATGATGATACGCCTAATTGAGCCATGCTTAAACTGGGACACGAGCTGCATTCTCTCTTAATGGTAGCTCTAAAGCTTTCCTCAAATGAAATTGTTCTGTTCCAGTTTGGGACTCCCCGTGTTTAAAAATAACTGACAGAAACACTGTCCCAGACTCAGATTATAGCTTAACAGAGATTTAGAAGATATGGCTAAGATTTCCAGACTTGTGTGACAAATAGATTTTCATGTGTGCCTTGAGTGCAGCTGCAAAGTGTGATGTTTTTGATCTTTTGCTATAAATAAACGTTGTGTAATACATATGTTATGTGGGTAGAGTGGACGCAATCTGAGTCAAATTTTAGGAAGGGCTGGCCTTTTGTGAGCTATCTTCCCCCTCCCCTACTACAATTTGCAACAATTACAGTGCTTTGGGATGCTTAGATCCTTTATATTTGAAGCACTGGCATTGGCAACCAGACCCCATCTAAACCCTTTGAACTTTCAACCTGAATCCAAATCCTAGGCTGCCCAGATGCTGCACGGCTTATCACAACCACACATTTAAGTATTGTTGTTGGGACTCTCAAGCCCATATTGGAAACAGAACTAGAATTCAAGGAAGGTCAGATAAGGGTTTAGCATCCTTACTCAGCAGAGAGGGAGTTTTAAGGACACTAACCAGGTCAGCAAGGAAACCTCTTAGTTGATAAGGCTGGGGTTGGTCTTAAGAATGTAAGAGCCCTGTTGGATCAGGCCAAAGGCCCATCTAGTACAGCTTTCTGTATCTCACATTCTAACTCTCCCAACACTCAATTTTAGTGGACGTCCCCTGGTTCTGGTATTGTGAGAGAGGGAAAATATCCATCCCATGCATCATTCTGCTCATCTCAATCATGGCCCCTCTTAGGTGCCTTTTTTTCAAGACTGAAGAGCCCCAGATACGGCAGCCTTTCCATATAAAGGAGATGCCCCAGCCTAGTAATCATTTTGGGTTAAGAGGTACTGCCTGCAGCCTTTACAATGTTTAGGTCAGGCTTGCTCAGCTAACACCTTACTTGTGAATTCATAATCAGGTATTTTGTGATGAGGGCCCTAAAGCTGGCTCTAGTTTCAGGGGACACTTGGCCAACTGCCCTCCATGGACCCTGTCCTAATTGAGTGCCCCCCCCAGAAACTCACTCCACCACCACATGAAAACTGTGCCCCCCACAAGTAAGCCCTTCTGAAGCCCTTGTCTCTCTCAACAGTTCCTCAACTGTTAGGGATGTTCTTTTAGGGGTTGTAAAGGGATGTTCTTTTCCCTCTCTCAAAACACCAGAACCAGGGGGCATCCTCTAAAACTGAGGGTTGGGAGAGTTAAAACAGATAAAAGGAAGTACTTTTTTACCCAGCGGGTAGTTAATCTGTGGAACTCTTTGCCACAACAAGTGGTGATGGGATCTGGTCTGGATGCCTTTAAGAGGGGATTGGACAGATTTCTGGAGGAAAGGTCCAGCGTGGGCTAGGCAATGATGGATTGTGCAACCTCCTTACATTGGTGGTGGCCTACTTCAGAGTACTGGGTGCAAGGGAGTGGCGACAGGATGCAAGCATCTTGTTGTCTCATGCCTCCCTGGGGCACCTGGTGGGCTGCTGTGACATACAGGAAGCTGGACTAGATGGGCCTTTGGCCTGATCCAGCAGGGCTCTTCTTATGTTCTTATGTTCTTATGTTAACCATTCTAAGCCCTAATATGGCCCTGAAGGGTGAGGAATGATTGCAAAGGAGCCAGAATGTAAAGACAGATAGCCTGAAAGTTATGGAATGGACATATTTTTTAGTGATGCTGTTGTGCATCTGCTTTTATTTCTTTGCCACTTCTAGGCACTTTTTAGTAAATACGTACTTTGAACGTTCTTCAAAAATTGAAGAACTTGAAGATCAGATATGGCCCTGCTTCCTGGTCCAAAAGCTGAGTATGACAAATAAATAAATAAATAAATAAATAAATAAATAAGCGTTGAGTTTTAATGTCATGCTCATCAGTTGGTTCAAAAGCGAACCCTTGCATCCCATTTTGGAAGCAAGTCCAAACAGATAAAATTCCACATCAGCCTGAAACATACAGGAAGAAACACTATGGCATCTATCCTGGCTCCAGGTTGCCCTTTGCAAAGCTTACATCAGCAACAAATAACATAGCCACGTAGGACTTTATCAACCATCTGTAAAAGAAGCAAATTGGCAGAGCAGACAGAGTGACAGATGATATGTACGCATGACAGATTAAGGCCCCAATCCTAACCCCCCACCAGTCTATAGCCTGCAGCACTGCTAATGGAGAACATGCTGTTGCTTTGATAAGGGGGAACAAGCAGATTATAAGTAAAAATATTTTGTTCCTACCGCCTGATAGGTTGACTGGTCACCAGTGGGCATCCTTGGACTCTCACCATCACCTTTGCTGATGTATGTTCAAGAAAAGTCAGAAGGCACACCTAGGCCAGGAAAGGGGGATGGGATCTGGTGTGTGCTGCTGCCACCAATATCAACCCACCTCCCACCCATAAACTGTCCCCATCCCTCCCCGGAACCAACCTGATCCTCCCCCAAACTGCCCACAACCGTCCCCTGCCACTACCTTTCCTGTTCCAGTGTGGCCTACCTGGTTATGTGCCTTTTGTGACAATGTAGCTGGACTTCCTGCAGCAGATTGTGAGATCAGCTTGCCATAGTCCCAGGATATGTTTGGGCCGTAAATTGGGGTATTTGAAAATGGTGTTATTTTTTCACAGATTTTGTTATTTGAAAGGCAGAAAGCAGTATTGTGTGTTTTTATTCTCATTCCAAGTTCTCATTTTTATTAAATTTAATTGTTTTTAAAATGTACTAGGTTGATGATATAGGTGATATAGCAGCTGCAAATACAGCTAAAGTATTATTTCTCATTGGAAAAGTAATCTATACATTGTATAAGTAATCTATTTTAATTTCTGGAAAATATCAGCCCCCAAAAGGCAGTGTTTTGTGTTTTTATGCATTTTTAACCAAACTAAACCCCATATTTTTATATGGGTTTTATAAAACCATAAAAAGTTATACATCAGATTCTGCCACCAGCATGTCTTCCTTTGATTGTCCTTAATCACTATCAACCAATCCTTACAAGAACGTCAGAAATCTAGATCATGCTTTCTGAGGGCGACAGCAACATCTTCCATTTAAAACCACCCCAAACAAACAATAACAACAGAAATGCTCACATTCATCTCTTTAGGAGGAAAGCCATTGGGAAAGTTTAAATACATCTTCCTTAAACGTTAAACATTCCATTTTAGTACCTGCAATTTTTTAGTTTTCTCAACCAGTTCATGCTCCAACTGTAATTCCTATGATTATGCTAGTCTGAAAACACTTTCGAGTAGTCAAAAACAGTTTGTTTGAACTGCCATTATGCTCAGAAAGGGAAGGTGCTTTAAGCAACAGAGCATTTCATTCAAAACAGGACACTAATGACACAATGGAATCCTTCTCTGTACATTTTGAAAAGATTCATTCCAAAGTATCTTGTCACCCACAAAGGGGAAAAATAGCTGCAAAGTGCCTCTCTTTTTGAATGCGATCTTGTTTGCCAACAGCTCTCCCCTTATTAACTTGGAATAGCAACTCCGCATCCTGTACTCTCCGAAACTGGATTCAGAACTGTGAAGTTGCATCAACAGAAAATGACAGCAAGGACCATGTTTAAAAGCGTGGACCACAAATGATATGCAGTCTTTCCTCTGTCTTTGGCATTCATAAGAACTTCCAGAAATCATTTGCATTATTATGACCCAACTGTGAGTAACTGGCGCACTTGCACAGCATTGCCAGCATTTGCAATCATTACTGACATCACCACAATCATTTATCCTTCAACACACGCAACTGTCACTTGAACTTATCTGCAATCGCCTTTTTACATTTTCTTTTTTCCCTACATTCCTGCCCGCATTTGATTATTACTTGCTAAAGCACCTAAGCACTTCTGATGTATTCTAAGGAAAGCATGTCAGAATATAGTAGGGCATTAGCCAATCTGAAAGCACCCAACTTTTTTTTAAAGTTTCTATGGCAACATTCCAAAATCCGATCCAGAAGCTCTGCAATTGCTTCAGGGGTGACCATTCACTAAAATAAGCTCAAGACCCAATTGCCTAATATTCATTAATGCTTTCCATTCATACATTTCCCAGAGGACAGCAAATCCCAAAATCACAGCAGTATGCCTTTTGGAGAGATGAATCATGTTTTAATAGTTTCAACCTGTGATGCCTTGCATATTCATGCACAGTATGAAAGCATTTAAAAACACAAGTGAAACTGAACAAAATCTAACAAGCAAGCATCATGAAAGTGCATGCTAACAACCAAAAGCCACATGAGCTCACAGGCAGAAGCACACTTGAATGAAACATGCTTACATTTTCTGGTCTTGTGAACAAAAGTCCCAATGCCGGTTCATGCATAGTTACATGTAGAAATTGTGTAAAGTGCACTGTTTTAAATGGCTGAAGCAGCAGTAACTATCACTGATTTTATTTACTATAGGCCTGTATGTGTGTGTGTGTGTGTGTGTGTGTGTGTGTGTGAGAGAGAGAGAGAGAGAGAGAGAGCGCGAGCGAGCTGGGGGAGGGAAGATCTGTTTCTCTTAATTTACTCCTGTTAGCAGAATCACCCACCTGATTTCCTAGCCAGACAAAGCTGCCAATTCAATAGGATCAACATGAAGTCTGAAAGGCAAGTGGAAATCTCCTAGAGGCTATATGTTTCCTGTCTGTAACTAGATCCAGTATTTGTGCCTTTCGACATGATATGAATACATTGATTCCAGTGAGTTTGAACATGCTTCTCTCATTGTTGGATTGCAACCACTATGTCACAATGGTGAAACGTCTTTTTTATTGGCCCATAAACTGTCAGCACAAAACAGGGTCATTTCCCTTTTATCGGCCAATCAGGTTCTCTAAAATCTTACCAGCAGCCAGTGTGCTCTCTGCAACACCTCTTTGGATTAATAAGAAGGGCAATCTCAAGGGTGCAAAAAAAGAAATCCCAAATTGATTAAGCATTCTTAAAAATCCAGCGAACAAATATTTTTATCAAATGAACGTCCTCAGAAATGCTTGCTTAAACACAACAGTATTTATAGTGGTATCTCTAGCAATTAAAAATGTACTTATTTCACAACACAATCCTATGTGTGGTGAAGTAAGTGTCACCAAATTAAATGGTCCTTACTCCCAGGTAAGTGTGTGCATAGGATTGCAGCCTCGGTTTATGTTGGATTAGTCATCTGAGGTAGACATTGCAAGGCTTTAGTATTTTGTTCTCCCTAGTCATTTTGTTAGACAAATGACAGAGTGGATAAAGATGTTTGTACTAGGGTGTCTGCCTATGTGACTGTTAGCATATAACCTGCAACAAGCTGGGTTGTTCTGACTTTTTTTTTTTAGTTCTTCCTAGCTGTATAAGGATGGATGTTGTCATACATTTGCAGAAATTTTGAGAAGGAGCATGTGCTGAGACATGTATGCATTGGATTTTAAAGGACGTTTATTACAGTAAGGCCCAATCCTATCCTCAAGAAGCACAGCTTATGTGCATTTACACCAGTGGGGCACCACATGTGCCAGTGCACCAGAAAAAAAAAAAACCCATCAAGCTTTGTTGCTAGAGCAACTCTGCCACCAGAGAGGCCAAAAAGGGGAGGAATGTTTTATGGGAGGGTCATGGGAAGGAGGAGTCAACTTCATACATAATATCATAAACCCCTTGCAGACAAGGGATGTGATGCAGATACCCAAAATACACTACACCAACCATAGAGCTGACAAAGAAAGGAGTAAACTGATAGAGAACAATGAGGAAGGGGAAAACACGGGAAAAAAATCACACCTCTGTTATCCTCCACCATACTCATTTTCCTACCATAGAGCATAAGATACAATCACAGAGTTGGAAGAGACCTCCAAGATCACCGTGTCTAATCACCTGCCAGAGGAGGCTGTCCACAGGTAAACTATTCAGCATATTATCAAATAGACCTGCAATGATGGAGATGATACTGAGTACATTTGGTTGCCAATCACAACATGCAAATTCCACAATCTAAGCCTGTAGGGCAGCTACAGTTCAGGTGATAAGGCATGTGGCATAAGATGTCCTCTCAAAGGGGAACTTTGGTGATAGGAATTATGTTGAAAAGGCATTTAGCACAGAGAGGGAGCACTTTACACAGACGATGTCTTGTTCCACACAACATGTATGGAAGATAGTTTAACACTTATCTCAGAATTTTTTCTGCATGGAGGATTCCACCCACAAACACCTAAGTGGAACCTCTACCTCACCACCCCAACAGAGAGAGCAAGCACAAGGTAAGCCAAAGGAAGTGAGGGAATTCCATGGTGCAATGTAGTCATGCTGTACCTCTATTACATGTCTCTGTCCTCTTGATATTAACCCTTCAGGTTTGTCAAATGTGCCTTTGCTATCAACAATGTTGCCTAACCACAGTGCCTGCTCTCCTGTAGTGAATGCCGTGGCTTCAACCATTGCAACTGCTGGCCAAACACTCATCTGAATTCTTTTTGCTTTTCAAGACTGCACATGAGGCAGAATAATCCTGTTCCACAGAGTTCTATTGCCCAGGCAAAGGTTCTTTAGTTCTTACTTATGCCCCATTGTAACTGTCACAGTAGTTCCTGTTGGGGTGGTGGTACTATGACATCCTTGTGTGTGTGTGTGTGTGTGTGTGTGTGTGTGTGTGTGTGTGCATGCAAGATGTCCTTGAGGTATCTCTCTTTAGTCAGTAGGGATGCTTGTTGCTAAGTTGTTCATTGGTGGGGCTGATGGGTGAGATTCCCTTCAGTAATGGTTGTTCATTGGCTCTGTGCTTGGTTCACCCTTGTGTGCTTCTCTGGCCACTGGTGCTGGGGTTGGATGCATACATTGATGGTGTTTGTGTTACAAGGAGCACCAGCATAGCATTGCCTGGAAGGACTTGGATACAGTGCTACAACCACATTGGTGTGCTGTCAACACAATGTTCAAACAGGATTAGACTGTTAGTTAACTCTTGAATTTGTTCCCTCCCCAATTCTTAGCCTTCGATTCCCTTTTTAAAAACTTACTACTATTTCAACTTTAACGCTTGGATCTGATTTTCCACAATACCACCTATTACTGTTGCATAGTGGCCATGAAATTCACCGCTTGGAGATCTGAAACTCTCTTGAATGTACACTTTGCTTTGTTGTAGGATATACAGACGGCAGCAATGAAATAAAAGAAAATCTTCAATTGCTTCTAAATCTTTGGCCAGTATTCTAGAAAAACAGACATTTGACCTCAGAAAGTGACCAAATTGCATCAATCAACACAATTGACCTTTGATCCAGAAAGAGAAGTGCAGCACTTACCCAAGGGTTGTCATGGTGACAATAGTGTACCAAAAAGAAGCCGGGATGCTGGTGAACTTGCTGGCTGAAGATCCTTTCTCGGCATAAAACATCACAGTAGCAAAGATGATGATTGCCATAGTGAGGGAAAAGAGAAGAAAACCAAGCTCAGAAGCACAGCTCTTTAGAGTGTACCCCAAGATTCGCAAGCCTTGGGAATGCCGGGAGAACTTGAAAATCCGGAACACCCTGAAAACCCTCAGAGTCACAAAGGCTCCACTGACATCTTCATTGTCTGTCATCACCAAGCCAATATAGTAGGGCATAATGGCCACCACGTCAATGATGCTCATCACGCTCCTGATGAACCTGTAGCGGCTGGGCGCCGCAAAGAGTCGCAACAGATACTCAACTGTAAAAATCATCACGCACGCAGTGTCCAAGCAGAAAAAAGCCATTTCATACCTTTCTCCGCATGGCAGTTCCCTGCTGCCTGGAACTGTGCCGCAAGGGACAGTCTCCACGACATTCGTGATCACAGAGACGGCAATAAAGAAGCCAGTAACATAGTAAAAGACTAAGGCTAAGGTGCTGGTATGGGGGTTCTCAAAGGCTCTCCACATGGTCTGCCGGAAGCTAAGGGCTGGCATGGATTCTTGTTTGTTCTCTGAGTCACTGTCGTCCATTAACCGCTCCGCATTCTCCCGCTTCCTGTCTTTGTACTCTTCGTAGCAGCAGTCCCCAATGATATCGGGGAGGATCCCATAAAAGGCAAGCTCCTCATCGTAGGCAGAGATGCACTCATACCGAGGGTAGTGCAGTTTGCCCGTTCTGTAGAAGTTCAAGATACACCTAAAGACTTCAGGATCCCGGTCAAAAAAGTATTCCTTTGTGTCTTCGTTGAAGAAGAACTCTTTCTCTGTGCTGCCAAGCAGAGTGTCCGGGTACCTCTCCAATGTAGTCCTCCATGTTTGGAAGCGCCGGCCACTCACATTAAGAATAATCAGCTCGTCCTGCCGCTTATTTTTATCCGTGGGGGCCAGTGGCATAGGACAGTTGGCTACCGGCATCCATCCTATGGCCGCTGCTCTGGCAAAGGGCAGCCATGCTGCTACGCCTGCTGCCATGATGGATCTGAGCTCAGGATGGAAGAAGACAGTTCTTCTATAAGCCACTCAACTTCAGTTCAATTCCATCTATAAAGATAATGAAACAAAATACAAAGTGAGTAGGTATGTTGCCTTTCCTCCCATTCGATAGTAGGCTTAAATGGCTCAATGGAACTCATGAAATAAATCAGATCATCAACGGCAACAACTGCACATGAAATCCACCTAAAATCATCATGAATGTGGTTTCTGCTAAAACTCCAGAGACTCATAGCACAATTCTATGCATGTTTATTCAGATGTAAGTCCTTGGGCTTACCCTAACGTAAGTATAGATAGGATTACAACCCTAGGATGCAATCCTGTAATATTTTTCTGAGAGTGACCTCATTGAATGCAATGGGACTTCTGATTGGTGATATATAGGATGTCACTGCTAATCAAAGAGCCCCTGTAAAGCAAGTCCATAACAGAAAGGTCTGTGCCAGTTCTAATGACTGTCAGTTTGTGCCATTATTTTTTTCCCTTTTAAACGTCAAACCTTCACAATCAATCCTGCATCAAATTTCTGTTTATAAAAACGATTGTTTAAAAATTCACCTGATAATCAGCATGGAAAGATAGGGCATTATTGCAGATAATTTTTTTGAATAGCAAATCAGTCCTCATTAAAAGCATTTACAGGTAGGATCAACACACTAATGTAGATCTGTTTCCGTACAAACAAGCTTTAATGTATCGTTCCACAGGCGTTAACACTGGGCAACAAGAACTTCCATGCAAGTAGCACTGCATCTGGGAATACTGTTCACAGTGGAGAAAGGGTGGCATTAGCATCCATATCTGGAAATAAGTGGAAAGCACATCCTTATCTGCCATGTGGGGTGGCAGCCCATTGCATTGGCACATGAGTGTAAATATTCTTCCATGGACCACTCTCCATGTTTTATTCAGTTCGATTTTTTCAACCATATCTCCAAAGGGACTAATGCCCAGCTCTGCTTCAGTAGCATTCCTAGGGGACACTAGTTTTTTAGTCTCCTGAATGCCTATGTAAAGTGGCCCCTCTCCATTGCCCGTCAGAGTTATTTGAAAATGCTGCAGTGGTTGTGATCCCACAAACACTTGCAACCCACAGGCTCCAGCTGCTCAGAGCCCATGAGTTGTAAGTCTTTGCAGAATCACAGCAGTGACAATGCTTTTCAAAGAATTCCTCCAATGGGAGGGTTCTGCCTCAACTGTAACACCTACATTGTACATAGTTGATCTCCTCCACCTTGATTTTGCAGCATTGAATGGCTCTGAAGGCAAGGGGGTGGGGCTGTTTTACACAGGCATTCAGGAGCCTGAAAACCTATCATTTTGTCCCCCTTCTAGGAACACCACTGCTCTGCTTCTTTCGTCCAGCACTAGCAGGCCCAGTGTGGTTTTTTTTTCCCACATGCCGAACATCTGTTCCATCACGAATAGGGGTTGATTTCTGGATCGTGTGTCTTATATAGTCACTCTGCATACAGCTATCAGAAAGCTATAAATGCTCATTCATTTTGCAGATTCCTAGCTCCCTAATTCTTTTGCCACAAGACTGAGGTTTTAATCCTATGCACACTTTCCTGGGAGTAAGCCCAAGGACACAATGAAACTCACTTCTGAGTAGATCTGCCAAGGAGTGTGTTTCTAATTGTCAATCCAGCTAAAGGCAATACCAACACAATGGAAATAATAAGATGCCATAAAGCAGAAGACCCCACCCCCACCTCACCCCAAAATTAAGCAAGGGCTAATATAATAATGCCACTTCATTTCCCTATGTAGTCTACAATAGGAACTGGAGTATTTTCAGGGACCACTTCATTATCCAGAAAGCAGTCTAGAACCATCCATGTATGGTCAAGGTCCATAATAATGTTGATGCCAGCTACTGGTATGGACGTCCTGCCTGTGGGCATTGCTGGGGATGCTGAATCCAAAAGCAATGTACATGTGAAATATGACTATTTTGTACAACTCTAGCTCATTCAGAAAAGTGCATATGCTTGCATATATACATGCAGTATAATTCTGTTATGAGCAAGTACCATCAAAATGAAACAGAAGAAACAAAACCAAAGAAGTTTTTGTCCAGCCAAGGCTCCAGTCTTAGAAGAACCAAATGATACATTTATGATAATTACCATTACTGTCAAGTCTATGAGGAAAGTGCATATTCTTAATTCAGAGAACCATCAGCTTAAAGGGCAAAACTGGATATCACTCCATTGGCGATAAATTGCACAGATTTATACCACACTAAGGATCCAGCCATAAATGCCCTTGTTAAATCTTTTACCTGCCCAACCCCTTATGTGGCTTATCTTTGTTTGTCTGTGCACTGATTCGCACACCTGCAGTGATTCTTTAATTTAAATTTGCATATTCCACTTTTCCACTTCAAAAACAAAATTAGATAGCAGAAATAAAAGCATTGTTGTAAAGCATATTGAGGATAACAAGAAAACAGCTAACAAGCAAACAAATGAAATAACCAGTAGATTATTGACAAAAGCTGCAAAATGACAGACATGATAAAATAGCAGATTACAAATTAACCATTAAAAGTGCCTGGTGAGTAACGAATGTTCAAAGCCCTCTACAGGCATTTGTCACCACTGAGAGGCAAATGCACAAGAGCTTTCTAAGCACATGCTTTAGCCCTGCCCCCTCTATGTCTGAGCCCCACATTTTTCGAGGCTTGTACATGCAGCAGCGATTGCTGAACATCAGAATAGTGAGGGCAAGGCTAACACACCCTTGCATCACCAGAGAGTGGCTATGGGTGGCTATGGTGCATGTTTTGCAGAATTCTCTCATGCGATTGTCACTACAGAGTCAACACCTGAAGAAGGGTCTGGAAAGCCATTTTTAACATTCCATGATACTCTAGCTCAGTGGTTCTCAACCCTTTTAGCACCGGGACCCACTTTTTAGAATGACAATCTGTCTGGGAGCCAGCGGAAGTAATTTCATGGCCAGAAGTGCTGTCATTGTGACACCAGAGCCTGCTGCTTTCCTGAGAATGCAGCAATAAGTTGGGTTATTTCTCAGCCATCTTCCACTAGCAAAGTGAATCAGAAAGAAAAAAGCCTATTTCCAACCTTGACACAAGCAAAACAACCACACAGCCCTCCCCCTTTTCCATCATCTCATCTTCCCATATTTTCAATATGGCTGCCCTAAGTGCTTCATGACTCACCTGAAATTGGCTCATCACCTACTGGTAAGTCCCAACCCACAGTTTGAGAACCATTGCTCTACTGCACAACCAGCACTGGAACTCAGTATGGGGCTACAGGGGCGAATCTATTTGAAAGGGCGCCCATGGCGCCCAATGAAAATGCGCCCCTAGGGGCACGCAATGTCATGACGTCACATCGTGACGTCATGACATAGCGCCCCGCCCCTTCTAAGAGGTGCGATCTGTTCACTGCCGCCAGCCCTTTAAGGCCAGCGGCAGCGAACAGAACGCGGCGCCCCAGCCCTGTTCTATTCGCTCGTGCCGGCTCTTTAAGGCCGGCACGAGCAAACAGAA
>JAJKFI010033928.1:6833-41750 GCA_029204185.1 Lerista edwardsae | reverse complement strand
TGGCTGCCCGTCCGCAGCATTCTGCAGCTGTCCTGGCCTGGGGGGGGGCTGCCCCCGGTTAGCACGCCCCACCACTCCTCGCCCAGGCACCCGGCGCGACCCTCACCCGTCCTCCGCAGCGAGCATGACCCCCCCCCCCGAGGCCAGGGCAGCTGCGGATTGCCGTGGATGGGCTGCCAATCACCCGGATGTCCTGCCTACGTCCCGCCCAGCATTCCCCCAGGTCGTTTGTAGATCCCGTCACTGGCCCCAACCCACTGATTCAATTATCCACGGGTTTCATTATTCACAGAAGGTCCAGGAATGGATCCCCTCCATGGATAACAGGAGCCAACTGTAATCATGCAGTTCTTTGGAACCAAACTTGCTCTGCTCCCTCTTCATTTCCATAAATCCTCAAGTTTGTTTAGGGCACAAGCCTAAACCTGGAGTTAGGCTGGCACAGATAAACCAGCAAAATTTGGCCGGCCCAAGGAACACCGTAAAGTATGTTTGGACCGCTCTTGGAGAGGCCAGCACACAGACGTGCGCCATCCTCCCTGATTCCAAGAGTGGTCCAAACACGCTTTACGGTGTCCCTTGTGCCAGCCAAACTTAGCTGGCTTAACTGTGCCAGCCTAACACCAGGTTAAGACTGTGCCCTTAATCTGTTCTTCCTTATCTTCCTGAACATTTTAATGAATGGTTTATGAATCCCTTGCCAATGCTCATTTAGGTTGTGCTGGCAATGTTTCCCATAATGTCCTGTGCATATTTTATTAGTGGATACTTTACTTCTATGATATAGATTCTCTTTATGCACATTCCTATTTTGTTGATCCCTTGCAGGAAGGTTGTGTGAAATTGCTTTTCTGCAGAAGATGATGAATTAGTTATGCTTGGTTCTGTCAAACACACACAGATTCCTTTCTATGGGGATTTCAGGCATCACTGCTCTTCACCATGAGGATTTCACATTAGAGACAGCGCATTCCGCACATGCAGATTTGGATAAAAGCTCCCCCATTCTGTATGATCATTTAATGGTAACTTAATTTAATGCATAGTCAAGTGAGTATATATGCATGGCAGGCAATGTTGATCCACAATGTTCTAATACTGCTGGGAGAGTAGATACTAATGGCACTGCACAAATTCCACACATTTGGTTTGTAAAGTGCCTTAATAAAATAAAAACACACTTGGTGAGAGCTGAATATTTTTCCCATTCGGATAATAGCAGAGGGAAGTTCTGAAAAACATGAGCGGGTGAAAATGTGGCCTTAAATAATTTCCAGGCAGAAATGCTTAAATTTCAGCTATCAGCTTAGTTTGCCCTGAGATGACCATGGAAACTGCCAGAGCAGGTTTCACAACAATGTTACTCGATTGGCTTGGTAGAGCTCATACTTACAGAGACTGTTGATAGCCAGTTCTTAGTGCAAGGAGTTTAAAATGTCCAACTTCTCATATTAGCATATTACCAAGAGCAATAACTGGAACTGTTTGCTTGATTGTTTCACATGAATGATGTTTGCTCATACTATTACAGGTAGTATTGTTGTAATACAGGCAATCAACCTGTAATTACCTGTAATCAACAGGGCTGGAGCTACTATTTGCTGGGACAGGTTGTTTGAGAATACAGGAAGAACAGGAAGTGGGAAGTATAATGATAGTGATTGACAGGAAGCCAAGTGGTTGTATATATAGAAAAGCAATTTGGGAACAGAAGTGCTACAGCAGCACTCAATTCAGTATCTGTCAGCATAATCCTATGCATGTCTACTCAGAACCCATGTAGTTCAGTCAGTGCCAAAAGTCCCATTTTCTTCAATGAAACTTACCCCTGAGTAAGTGTACATAGGATTGTATCCTAGGGCACAATCCTAACCTGAAGTTAGGCCAGCACAAGTCCCTTGTGCCGGCCCAGGTGAGTTGCAAACACGCCATAAAGTCCATTTGCACTACTCTCGCAGTCAGGGAGCCGCACACAGACATGCACCGGCCCCCCTGACTCTGAGGGTGGTCCAAATGCTCTTCACGGTGCATTTGTAACACTCCTGGGCCGGCACAAGGGACTTGTGCCAACTTCATTTCAGGATAGGATTGCACCCCCAATGGCAAAACACAAGGGTTGTGCTGTTGGAATACGCGTAAAGCACATCGTGACAGCACGCCAGTTAGTTGTGCCAGGAGGAAGGAGCGGCACCCATTGGAAGGGGTATGTTCTGCGCCAGGCAGCGCAAGGGCAGAGAGGGGCAGGGGAAGGCAGGGGAGGGCAGCAGTGGGGTGGGGGTGCATCAATCAAACACAGGAAGGGCTGGGTGGGCATAATGGGATGGGGGAGGGCAGCAATTTGGGTGGGCAGATCAGACCCAGGAGGGGGGGGGTGGACACAGCCATATCCTATCCCGTATGGGCCTGAGCTGCTGACATGGATCAATGCAAACTTGGGTCTGCACAATGGATCCGAATAGACCCCTTGTACAGGCCCATGCTTATCCCGGTGCAAGGGGACAAAGATACGGGTACCCTGAGGAGACTTTCCACATGCTAAATTCTCCCATAGGATGCAGCATAGCCTGTGCCAGCAGCACCTATCACTGCACAGGGAAGTTTAGGTAAGATTGGACTGTAAGAGTTCTACAGTTAGACTGAATTATGTCACACATTCCGGTTTCCTGTCAGCATAATTTATAAAGTTTACATCAGCAAATATTGCAGGAAGGAAGACGAACTTCCTGATCCAAGGCAGAGCTGCAGAGCTATGCAGCTTGAACAGATGAACTGACCTTGAACAAATGTTACCTTTGCAAAACCCTTGTTAAAACGTAGCCTTTGACTTGGCCACTTGATTGAACAACGTGTTTCACATACTGTGAAGCCTGTCATGTTCAGCACGGTCACGCTTTGTCCTTCGTGCCATCATGGCATCCATGTTGTTACTTGATGTGCTTAATTAACTTGTGAGTGAACATGGATTGGCTGGAGAAATGCACCATTTTAAAAGGTCACTTCAGGTTTCTCTGGCAAACAAAATGATAGAAAGCAGTTGGGACTTACGATTGGCTAAGGCGGAATTCATGTAATCCTTTTTTAAAAAAAAGAAGTTGTCAGTGATGGTGAAGTTTAGATCCTTGTCATTTGCTAGTATTGGGTAGGATTAATAGGTACAAACTGGGACAGAGTGCCTAGACCTTTAACCATTGTATAGAAGAGGGAATTTGAGCAGGTTCAGCTTTGGAAACCCTTCCACGATGAGCTGCACCTGCCCAAATTTCCTCTTCTATACAATGGTTAAAGGCATAGGCACTCTGTCCCAGTTTGTACCTATTAATCCTACCCAATACCAGCAAATGGCAAGGATCTAAAGGAACAGGCACTCTGTCCCAGTTTTAAACTGGTAACTCTACGATTAGGACCACCTTCTTGCAGACAGGACGAGTCCATACCTGGGAATGACTGAGGCAGTTTTCTCAGAAGATGGATGGGGATGCCTGCTTCCCCCTCTCTTCCTGCTTCCTGCATTCAGAAAGGAAAATAGGAACACAGTGGAAAAGGAAGCTAATTATAGAGAAGAGAAGAGTTTTGTGCTAGCTGCTGGTGTATTGCAGACCTTCTTGCCCACTACTCTCTTCTCCACTGCCTTATCCACTCTGTTCCCTTTACAAAGCCAGAGGACCAAAGAATAATTAGCAATTGGTGAGCTGCTAGGTAGTGTGTGTGTGTGTGTGTGTGTGTGTGTGTGTGTGTGTGTCAGTATTTTGTGCACCACCTCAGGGGCTAGGTGATATTGGGCTGGGCCTGACCCTGAACCTGGATGGTTGCTCTTCAGTGGTATGTTACTTTACCATACACATAAAGAACCACATTCTTCAAAGTGTCAGGTATGTGCAGTATAACCAGATACAATGGATGATAGAGTGCCTCTATCTTGAACTATTGTATAGAAGATGGAATTTTGGCAGGTGCAGTTTTTGAAATCCTTCCATGTTGAGCTACAGCTGCAAAAAAAATCCCTCTTCTATAGCCACTATAGAAGAGGCTAAAAGTTCATAGGTTAAAAGTATAGGCACTTTGTCCTCCATGGTATCTAGTTACCCTGCATACATGTCCAAAGCCAACACTACCATTTGTGTGTGTGTGTGTGTGTGTGTGTGTAAAATTGGCATTCGTGATCAAATAGTACAATCTTATTTATATCTACACTACACAGAAGCAAGTTCTGGTTTACACACAGCACAAACCTATTCAGGAACGGGCTGTCGTGTGGAAGTGTTTAAACAGCGGAACAGAATTCCAGTATTATAAAATGGCTGCTGGTGGAGTGTGCAGAGGCCGTTTTCTGAGCATTGCCACAAGAGGCAGCAGTGCCCCAGCTGTATCAGTGGACCCCACCACATCCACCAGAGAAGGTAAGGCAGAAGGAATTAGGGGCAGAGAGACTGCGGGATGGGATGGGATGGGATGGATCAGCAATTGATGAGCAATAGGGAGACCGGATCCTATCACCTCTTAACAGCCTCCCCACCCTCTTTATGCTAGCTAAAGAACCAGCACAGGTCCGAAGAGACACATAAGCAAACAGGCGACTTATGGAGAGGTAAGGGGAAGCCTCCTGATCTGTCCCTCCCCCTACAGGGTGCAATGGTAGTATTTTTTGTTGACACAGCTGCATGAGTACAGGGAAAGGATAGGATTAGGCTTCTAATGGGACTTGCATAAGAGAAAGTGTGTATGAAGTGTGTGGCCTTACTTTGGCAAAAAGTGTTAAGGTTCAGCACACTTAGATCACCAACCCATTTTTGTTTTTCCAACTGGAATCCATACATTATCCCTAACCTGATATGACAGAAAACAATTTTGATCAGCATATGGACCTAGATAATAGACCCGATCTTTGAATGCAGAGATTTAAATGTCTGAGCCAAGGGATTATATCTCTCTTCATAATATATCCATGCAAAATGTGTCACAATGCAGCCTGCCTGTCAGGTTTTGCTAAGGCAGTTCTCGAGATCTTTAAATTGGCATCCAGAATGAAATGTTTTCTAAGCTCCAAAAATAAGGTCAGGGTTATTTACCGGCAGAATAATATGATGTGGATAGAGCATTACAGCAGGCTTGGCTTACTTGTCCTGTAAACATATAGCAGAAATCGTTCTAGCTTAGTCCCATAATTGACTGAGGTATAGAATCCCTGCCAGATTTAGAAAAATGTATGGCTGAGAGCCTGGCCATATGCAGTTCAACTTAGAAGCAAGTTCCGCCATGCTCAGTGGGCTATGACAAGGACTTGGGAAAAGGATAATGTTAGGATTCAATTTTTTGCATGCAAACTGAAATTTGTCAATGAACTTGGATTGTAAGTGATCAGGTCTGTACACCCTACTAGAAAGATAACATATGGGCAATACAATGCAAGATAAAACCACCACATAACAAAAGAGACCACTGGCCCTTTTAGTACAGTATCATCTACACTGACGAGGGTTTCATACAAAGGCCTTTTCTCATTCTCACAGATGGTGTTTGGCATGCAGACGTGGTGCTCCACCTTTCCTGTAAATCAGGGGTCTCGAAACTTTTCAGCAGGAGGGCCACGTCATATACCTGACATGGTGCTGAGGGCCGGAAAATAAATAAATAATAAATGCATGGAGAACCGACGTGCTGAAGAGTTCGATTGAATACAATAAGTGGGTGGGGTATTAGAATTAACATACTGCCAGGCACTCTTCCAATGTGAACATGAATTGTTGAATATTATAGTGCAGAGTTTTTCAAACACCCAGGACCTACCAGTGGGTCGCGAGCCCACTTCAGGTGAGTCACGTAACACCTAGCACAGCCATCACTGAAAATACGAGAAGATGGGGACACTAGAAAGGGGGAGGGCTGCATGGTTATTTTGCTTATGTCAAGGTTGTAAATAGGTTTTTTTTTCCCTTTCTGATTCACTCTGCTATTGGGAAATGGCTGAGAAATAACCCAACATTGCTGCATTATCAGAAAGCAGCAGGTTCTGGTGTCACAATGATGGCACAACATTACATCTCGGTTGGTGGTCCTCAACAGATCCATTGGCAATGGAGAGACTTATGGAGGGGTAAGTCTCTTTCTCTCTCTCTGTCTTATGGAGGGGTTTCTCCTCCCAAGTCTCCCAATCTGCCCCCACCAGAGAATACAGTGCAGCCCATTTTAGCATGGCTGCCTGCTATGGCAGGGGAAAGGATAGGACTGGGCTCTCAGTGTGGTCCATATTTACTGCAAGAGCAGAATTCAGGCAACAGGGTTTAAATAAGCATTTCTGATAGTGCATCATTCCTTCATGTCTTTTCCCTTCCTCCCATTTATCAAACATTCCAGGCTGTTCTTGGTTCGCAGAGCACCTGGAGTGGGACAACATCACTGCGCCCCCCCAGAGAGGCATTGCCTGGCCATACCTCCCTGTGCCAGGATTTGTTCCATTTAGGAGCTATTTGAGCACAAGGCAGGGCACGGGGGGGGGGAGCGTGTGGGGTTTTTCAGCGCTGCTGTGCCCTGCCACAGTCAGCCTCCACTGCACTCACCTCCCTTGCGGCATCCTGTCTACGCCCCTGCAAGCATCAAGATGGACATGAAGTTTGTCTTCATGACATAAAAGTTTGAATAATTCCCCTAAGCTGGACCATGCATGCCATTAAATAGTCTCTTTAAATGTTACAATCATTTATACAACAGAACTACACAGCAAAATCAATTTTGGATCAATTATGCATCAACCACAGCAGTCAGAGCGCTAAATGCACAATTACGATGCTGAAGCCTAGTCTGAGACCACCTTAGCATTTAGAATGTATAGAACCTTAAGGTTAGAGTCCTTCACTTTGATGTAAAGCACCACAGGACAGAGCAATAAGCAATTGCCCAGCAATTTCTGCATCAAACATTGAATATGTACCACAACTGAAAGATCCCTTTTAAAAGGAACTTCAATTTTCCAGCAAATGATTAATGAGGTGTCCATCACGTTGCAGTTTGCAAAGGATGCGCAAAGATCTGCAGTGAGGTGCTTTGCAATTGAGTTGATGAAGGATGCACGATGCAACATGTACTTCTTCATTCCACCCAATCCATGCTGTACGGCATTAGTACGGACTGGGAGCCATGCAGATGACTTTTGGTGGCAGTGGTGACATCAGAGGACCACCATACTCTGGCACATGCTGGGAGCTCTCCAGGGACCCCACCTCACCACCCCATGTGCTATGGGAAGCCTTACTGCCCATTGGGAAAAGAAGTGGAAGTACCCCAGGTACCTCCTCACTTTTCCCCTCCTCAGCAACCAGTAGCGCTCAAGGCATCTTGCCACCTGGATCCATCTTGCCACATGGGAGAAGGGGAAGAAACTCCCACCCACCCACAGAGAGCCTACCAGCCAGCCAGCCCCCAGGTGTACCAGATTGAATGGTTGGGAAAAGTTCAGCCATACCTTAGTGACTGAGCAAATACTTTGCATGCAAAAGATCCCAGATTTAATCCCTCTTCAGTATACCAAGGACACCAATATGAAATGTTGTATTCAGTGGCATAGCTAATGAAAGTGTAGACTGGTGCAGAGGGAAAAATTATGCCCCGGAAGAGACATCGCCACCGGAAGTGGCATCACAGTTGTATTTTCATTTGGGGGGGGGGTGGCCATTACTTTTGATGGAATGAAGATATTACCCTCCAATTTGTTTCATAGCATTCTGCATTAAATTTTCCAACAAATGGTGTATAACATGATGGTATTATTCATGCATACAAAGTTTTTCACACTTTTGGCCACTAGTGTCAAGCTCAGTTTGTTGCCCCCCTAAAACTTGTTGCTCGGGGCCTTTGCACCCCCTTGCACTCTTTTGCTACGCCCCTGGTTGTATTCAGAGAATACTACGTTGAGCTTGGTGGACCAGTCATATGACTCAGTATAAAGCACTTACATAGGCACGCACATCTTGAGAAAGGCAGATCACAAGGGAGTTGGAACAAGTAGAAAATTGGGAAGTGCCATCGTAGCATGGAGACCTATTGTGGAATTGAATAATGCATACAATCACAATTATATTTATTTACAATAATTGTGGTTGTGGTAGAAGCAGGACTGACAGTCATAGCATTGACAATCCATGTTTTTCCAGTTTGGAGTTCATGCAGCACAACCCTTTATCTAGTTTTCAGATGCACTTATGCCTGCTGCACTTCAGTGTCAGCATTTATCAATATTTTTAATAGTGGTTTTAATACTGCCAACATGAATATTTTTTGTGAGTAAAATCAGATTTTTGGAAGCGTAAATAAACAAGCTGTTGGTACACAAAACAACATCAGTAGTGCATGGTTTACTCCCTCCCAACTTCAGTTCTTCCTCCCTCTGCTCAGAAGATAATAGAATAAATGTAAAACAATTGCAAGTGACTGACAATAAAGATCATCTAGTACTTTAAATGGTAACCATCTTCAGGAACAGCTGCCAAATACAATCAAATCCTCTTGACTCATTCTTTGTGTAATCCGATGGTTAGTCTTTCTTTCCTTGTTGGTCACTACTTATTTGACAGCTCAGTCTTGGTTTTAAACATTTCAAACTTTCTTCCAGCTGAAATTTTGAATTAATTTTCAGTTTGATCTTCAAGGGTGACTTTGCGCTGGAACAGGCAGACCAGATTGCTTGTGCTGCATCCAGCACGAGGTAGGACCAAGCTGGGGCACAACTCAGAGTAAGGGGATTTTATTCCCCTAACCCTGTGTCGTGCACCAGTCCACCCACTGGTATGTCCTCCCTGCCCTCCTTCTTCCCATAAAATGCCCCCATTCCAACGTCCCTCCACCCTCTCTCACACCCTCTGCCAGCCTGTCCATGCTGGCACAAACCTACCTTATCCGTGCGCTAGCCTAGCCTACTCACAAGTAGCCACAAATGTGCTTTATGGCACTATCACAACAGTCAGGAGCCAGCACAAGAAACCTGTGCCAGCTGTGGGTAGGGGGTACGATTGAACAGCCTATCTGCTGGTTTCACAGTTCTGATTCAGCTGATCTGGTGCACAAGTACCTTAGTGAACCTAGCATTCCACACACAAAAAAATGGGTGAATCAAGTTCACTCCGTTTGCATGTACAATGTGGCATACCCTGTATATCCAAGTTACATTTGTAGGGTTTTACTCATTTAACGGGACGTGATGGCACAGCAAGTTAAGCCACTGCTGCTGGGCTTTCCGACCCGAAGGTTGGGAGTTCAAGACTGCGCGACGGAGTAAGCTCCTGTTGCTTGTCCCAGCTCCTGCCAACCTAGCAGTTCGAAAGCACCTAAATGCAAGTAGATAAATAGGGACCACTTCGGTGGGAAGAGAACGGTGTTCTGTGTGCCTCGGCGTATAGTCATGCCGGCCACATGACCACGGAAGCTTGTCCTCGGACAAAACGCCGGCTCTACAGGCTTTGAAATGGAGATGAGCACCGCCCCCTACAGTCGGTCACGACTAGACCATTCTGTCATGGGGAAATCTTTACCTTTACCTTTACTCATTTAGCATTGATTACCTGCTAGCAAAATTCCACAAATGTATAATTTCTTGGGAAGGTGCATCTGCATCTCGAAAACCTGTCCAAGAGAGACTCCAGCCGTATTTTTCGAAGACCTAAATGCCAAAGGCTAGCAAAGAGCTGCATTTCTTTTTTCACACAGATGGCCGGCCATGATTAAAACAGCAGGTTTCCTCAGGTCACAGTTGATGTCAGTCTTGTGGCCTAACAATTAGCAGCTTCCTTGGAAATTGAAACTGTGTCTCTTTCCACAGGTGCTTATTTTTAGTTTGTCTTTCTTGGAGGAAAACAAGGAAATATATATTTCTCAGAAGATTTGCCCTACTAAGGGGAAGTGGAAGAAAACAAGAAATAAAGTTGTTGACTTGACATTAATCCCCAAATCCATATCCAGCGGCGTCATGCAGCAGGAATGCTGGGCGGGAGGAACGGGTGAGCGGCAGTGGGGGCAGGGAAGACGGCGAAACGGAGCGGTATGCAATGGGCGGGCTGCCGCTCACCCGTTCCTCCCACCCAGTGTTCCAGCTGCATGACGCCGCTGTCCATATCCCAATATCATATTTGGAGGGAAAATACCGGTAACTCCTTATACAATTTACTTATTAAAGGAAGAAAACACACACACCAATTCTATTAGATGCATACAGTCCATCAATTTTAAAAGGCGAAAGAAGAGATATTTCCAAATCATTTAACTCAAGCTATAGGACTTGTTACGGACAGATAAATCTGAAATTTTATTCCTGGCTTATGTGTTAAGTCCTGGGTGTTGGGAAATGACTGGTGTGGTTTTGACAGCTTACATCTGCACCTTGTCTGTAAAATCCTTGTTGATTGTAGATTAGTTCTGGCTGTGGAAGGGTGGGGGTTGAAAATCCCTGTAAGAATGGTGTAAGAAGAGAGTTTGGTCTCAGCTTGTGAAGAGAGCTGTGCCAGGAGAAATGAGGATTGCACATGTTTGTTCATCCAGGAGATATACTGAGGAATTGAGGTAAAGTGGAATTATCTTTCAAAGTCTTGGAGGAAGACTGAGACTCTGACAAGACTAGCATTGTAAGTTGGAAACAACTATCCAGCTATCTGAAAGCAATAAATTTTGTGTGAGTAGATAGCAGATCTAGGAGATAGCTCTTTCTTGTTTTTATTGAAACCTTGAATTTACCACTGTGCTCTGATGTTTAATTATGTTTTAATAAACTTTTAAATTGGTATTTCTTTGACTGGATTCCTGCTGGGATCAATAGCTACTTAAGTAAAACGGACCCAGGTTAAAAGGGGGAAAATTGTAACTTGTCCCAAGCTGGGTGGGCTGTTGTGTAGGTACAGACACTGGATAGCTTTGGGGCTTGGAGAAAACAATTAGTTTCCCCCCTTAAAGGAGAAAATCCTCCAGTCTCTGGCAGCTGGGGCTTGTGTAGTCACCTTGGCCAGGGTGGGGGGGTCAGACCCAAACCCCAGTGTGCCTCTTAGGAGAAGAGGGCAAGAAGGTTGAAGAGGGGGTAGGGGGGTTGTCCGTAATAGGACTGAACTAACATTCAATAAAAGGTAACTTAATGGCAATCTGTATCCCCAAAATGCAAGGATCTCAATACCGGAATTGGTCTCACATGGAATTATTTGAAATGGGGACAATCTATCAGCACCAACTTTAAAAACAGAACTTCAGTTACACATTTCAGCCTCTTGTCCTACAACACTCTTGTTTTTTTCCGCTAAAGTGGAATGCAAGTAGCATTATAAAAGGTAAAGGTTTCCCCACGACCGAATGGTCTAGTCGTGACTGACTGTAAGGGGCGGTGCTCATCTCCGTTTCAAAGCCTCTAACGCCAGCATTTTTGTTCGAGGACAAGCTTTCATGGTCATGTGGCCGGCATGACTATACGCTGTAGCGCACAGAATGCCGTTACCTTCCCACCGAAGTGGTGCCTATTTATCTACTTGCATTTAGGTGCTTTCGAACTGCTAGGTTGGCAGGAGAAGTAGTATTATACATGATTGTTAAATATGGTTGTTTGTATAGTTCAGCTAGGACGGCTCCATGTTTGAGGAGGCCCTTGGCAATTGCGTTTGGGCTTATAGTGCCCAGACGCTATTTGCACAGCCCCTTCCCCATCACAGCAGGGCAGAGATGGGAAAATACAGGGCAGCCATTGGCTGCAGCCTGTCTCTGGGGAGTGGGGCTTGCGGCTAAGACTAGGTCCATTGCCTCCCTTACCCAGTAAAAAGACACAACACCATCAGCAACACCCATTGGAAAAGATGCCATGCTGGGGTGAACTGATGCTCTCCTTCCACTAAATAAAAGAGGACTCCACTTTAAAAGGTGCCTCTTTGCCCAGTTGGCAGGAATAATTCACATAACAGGTTTGTTTCAAAATAAGCACATGCGTAGAATTGCAGTCTCAATCTTACCTTATTTCCTCCCACATCCCTTCAATCCTACATTCGTAAGTCTAGCAAAATGACTTCTTGAGTCTAAGCACGATCAGGTTCTCACTGAAGGTGTTATCTTCACCAGCTGTGTGAAGCATGACTTGGGGTCTGGAGCATGCAATTCAAATTTAATCCTGACTGTAGCGGTGTGAAATAATAACACAATCAACAGGGAAGCAAAATTGATTTGGGCTAATTTCCATCAAGGCACTGGAGTTTCCTGACTTTGGTCCTCTGGTTTTGACACTTTGTCAGGAGCTTCTGTGCCTTTTATGTTCAGGGGATCTCAGTAAGTACATTAGTTCTGGTCTGGATCAGCACTACTGCTAAAGAATGTCAAGACATCACACAAAAAATAGAAGAGATGCAACCAGCAAGCCAAGATCTTCCCTTCCTTTCATCTCTGCCTCACTAGACAATTCCACTGTTGAGGTTTAACAAATGCATTCAATGAAGAAAGAAAGATCTTTGCAAGGAATATCACATTAATGGTTACAGATTAACCCCTGCCAAAATGTTGAATAATAGCGATTGTAGCCATATTATTAATTTCTCAGCTGATGGGTTTTCATTCAACCTGGTTGCAGTGCAGAGACAAGGCTGGAGGAATACCCTGAGTTCGCTCTGTATTTCTCCACCTCTTATCACATCTCTTTGTATGAATAGTTCTATAGTTCCATAAGCCTGCAGAATGTCAACTAATTACCAAAGAAGTCAAGGTGTATCAATGCCATGTCTTGTCGCTGTTTGTAGACAATGATCCGAATCCAGAGATCTGTTCTCCTTCAGATAAGTGGTCCCAGGATGGTATTCATTCAGGCTGGCACACAGGATTTTCCTTCACATGCTAGTTTTTTATGGGAAGAGATTCCGGTGTGTGGCTCAAGCCAACTCTGCCTGAAATCTGAAGAGCTATGGTTTTACAACATGATGAGCTGAGCTGGGAAAGCCTCCCTAAGTAGTTTTGCTTCTTCAACGGCAGCTCCCTATGGGGCATGGCAACATTGTGGGGGCTGCAGTACAGGCAGAGTACTTGCTGGTACTGGAAGGGGTCGTAGCTCAGTGGTGCAGCTCATGCTTTGTATGTGGAAAGTCCCAGGTTCAATCCTTGGCTGTTTGCAAGGTGTAAGGCTCCAATCCAACACCCAGTTGATGGCAATGGGATTCATTTTTGAGTGGACATGTATAGGCTTTAAGTGTGCTTTAAAGGACCTCACTGAAACACTGAAGAGCTGCTGCCCATCAGGGTTGGCATACTGAATTAAATAGACCAGTGGTCTGGCTCAGTATAAGGCAGCTTTCTATGATAAAAACAACAACTGACAGCACAATCCTAACCTGTGCTGGAATAGGCAGGCCAGTTTACCTGTGCTGCAACCTAAGCCCAGTCAGCCCAATGGGGCTGGCTTGAATATACATCAGCAAAATAGCAGGCACAAGTCCATGCAACCGGAAGCGGCCTGAATCGGCGACGGGCCAAGCCCAGCGACGGGGGTTATGATATGGCCCAATGGCCGTGTCCCATCTCCGCCCCCCTTTTGCCCATGGTGCTACTTGATTTAGCCCCTGCCCATCTCTGGCTGCACCAGAACTAAGCCAGCACATAGTTGGTGCACCTGACGGGCACAGCGGTGCACGTGCGCTGGCACTGCTGCTTGCCCCAGCCCAAGAACCAAGACTGCGGTGCAGATGCACCTTATGGCACATTTGCAACAGCCCCGGTCCGGTGCAAGAGAGCTGGCCCGGTGCAATGCCTGGTTAGGATTGCGCCTGCAGAGGTGTAGCTAATGAGGGAAAGGGGGTAAATTGCCCTGGGTAGCAGGCTTTGAGGGGGTATCTGAAATGCACTTCTGGTTTTTGGTGAAAATTGGAAGTGCCTTTCGAAGGACTCCAAGACATCCCCTCAAGCCATGGTACCTGGAGCCTCTGATATGTTGTATGGTTTTGGGGGGGGGTGTGTTAAAACTTTGCCGGGCCCCCGCCCGCGGCTATGGGTTATAGGTTATTAAAAGTTTTCAGATGTCTTAGCTATGCCACTGAAAGAACTATCAATAAAATACCATGAATACTCATTTAGAATTAGATTTTTCATAAGGTGGAAAGATGTTCATTGCCATACACACAGAGACTAGTTATGGGTACAACAGTTCAACCCTTTGCCCTTTAATCCAAAAATAAGTCCCATCAAACTCTGTAGGATTTGCATCCTAGTACATTTGCATGGGACTATGCTTTTATTGAAATAGACACATAATGAAACATTGCTAAAAAGGAACTATTTTCTTGTGTTGTTCTGGTTATGGGTCCTTATACAACAGCCCTACTCATGGTGACTTGGAATAATTCTGTCTTTTTCAGCAGAACTTAATTTAATACAATATTTGCAAGCCTGGATTATAGGCAGGAAATAGCCTTCAGTACAAACAAAATTTGGCCATATCTACAAATATATTATTAGTTTACAAAAAAAAAACGGATGCCCATTTTATGCAGCAATGAAGTTGAAATCATAAGAATGAAGGATCAAGAAAATGGTTTCTTTATATAGCGCCATCAATTTATTGTGTGATTGGACATTCACTATATTAAATTCGAGCTGTTCCTTGGATTGTGAATATTAGACTGTCTGGCTGGGTAGGAAAGAGTGATGCTGATGTAATTTCAGAGCTGGCCACTACAAAGGGAACATGTGTTGTGTCTCATCTGTCTTTCCGTCAACGAGGTTAAAATGTGACCGGTAGCACACACATCGAAATGACTTTTTGTTGGTCCCCAACAGAGTTTAATGCTACTTGTTCAAACTATGACACACAAAATGTGATTGTCCAGGACAAAAAATGTTGTTTGCCTGGGGGACCCAGAAAAAAGCACCGGTTCATAATTGATTTTTTTATTTTCCATCCCATGCCATTTGTACCTGCCCATGAAATGATGGCGCTCTTGTGTATCTCCCATTCTGTTCTGTGAGGTGGGCCAAGGAGGCCTGTCTAGTGGAATGCACCCAGTGTCATTTTGCAGAAGTGAAATCGGATCTTTGTCTCTGAAGACAACTCTTGCGTCTGAAGTGTTGTAGAAGTACAGTCTGAGCACAGTTTGTTTTCAGAGTAGTAAATGAATGAAGTATGATGATGACTTCCTCAACACCTCAAATACAGTGTCTGATTTCCCCCAAAGATGAATACCCATCAATGATCCAAGAACATAAGAACACTTCTAGCTCATACCAGGTGCCTCCATGAAGCCCAGAAGAAAGGTTCGGACACACGAGTTCTCTCCTCTTGCTGGGTTCCAGTAACTTGCGTTCAGTGATGTATAACCTTGGAACATGACAGCAGTGTCTACGAGATCTAGATTGCCCAGCCCAACAGCCCTCTTGGATCTACCAGATTTAAACCATGTCTTTCTTAAACTACATCTTTCTATCCGTTATTGATTCTTCGACCTTGTGGTTGGGTCACCAATGGCATCACAAAGCCTCCATTGTGGTCATGGGAATGCATGGGAATAAAACATGGGAATGAAACATGGGAATGAAAAAGGTTGAAGACCACTGGGCTAGAGCCCCACCAGGTAAAGGGGGCATCCAGTGTATCCCTTTGGAGGTACACTAGATGGTGTCCTAGCCCTGCTCAGTAATTGTGTTAAAATAGCTTTCACTAATGCCAGGCGTCATGGTAACATTTTCTCCTCTCTTTAATAAGAATATTTGATTACATTGAACAGCTGGGAGAACTTTAGGGGGGCAGGGAGTTGGCAGGGATGAGGGTGGGATGGGCAAATAGGGTCCCAGGAGGGGGGCAGGTTTGATAGTGGGTCCCCAGTCTTATACAGTCTTTATTTATTGGGGTTGTAGCATGAAAAAAGTTGAGGAACACTGATCATTATTGTATCCATATGACCACACTAGTATATGTTCAGTTTGACAATTGTGTTAGCCATGAGACTAGCTATTCGACAGGCATACAAACCTGTTTGGAAAATGTATTTCTGCATCTTGGGAAATCCAATACATCTTCACAATCAGATATTTTCGGATGTGAAATATTTCAATTTGTAAAGCTCAAAACAAAAAGCACACATATGAATTATGGTTATAAAACCAATATCCTATCAAACTAATGCGTTTAAACAATGCCTTTCATTTTTTTGCCAAGAAGCTATACTTTGGGGTAGATTTCAAGAGAAAAAACTGAAGGAAGGAAAACAACAAATGCCTTTAGTAAAAGGGCCAGTTCAATATTTGAATTTAAGGATGAACTTTTGTGACCTAGCAGTGAGATTCACAGCTGAGGTTAATATGCACATAATTAAAGCAAAGAAGAAAGTTTTCTGTTTTTTAAGGTCTCTACACTAATAGCCTTCTGGTGTCCATGATTTTATCCAAACATGAATGGCTCTTATTGTTAATTGGCAATCTTCTTACCCATTTTTAGCATCTCATCTTTCACTAATTTGCTTCACTGCTTTTTTATCATTATCGCTAAAATTCTCATTAAATGCCGACATGTTCTTGGTCATTTTTATGCTGGATGGAAGTATTTTCTTATTCGTGGTTATGAAGGCTGTTGTTGTATTCAGTTGATCAAAGCCCTCATTGATAATTCATTTATCAGATATAAGCTGTAGACTTGGGTAATATATGTTATTTATTAATACACTCCCATTATAGTCAGTTTCATCAAGGATATACCTGGGAGAAATCATTTCCATTTCTCCATGGTTTTGTATCTTAATTCAAAACAAAGCAAAAAAGCCATATAAAATGTGATGCCTTTCATTCCTGAGCAGATAATCCAGAAACAGCACACAGCACATAGGAATGAGCAGACAACATAATTTCCCCTCCAAATCCTAGATTATGCATGCAGCAGAATGACGCATTCAGATTCTTAAGAAGTAGCATGGACTGTACTACTTTAAGCTTTAAAAAAATCACTTGCCAATGTAAAGAAAACATGAGCCACCTTTCCGTGAGTCAGGACTAACATGCCTTCATAGTCCACTTTCTGTCTGTATTGGAAAAGACAGGAGATACCCTGAGGATAGGGAGTGGTATCAGCAATGTCCTCTTGTCCCAGATAAACCAGGGATTATGGGGTTAATCCCAGAACTCTTGCAAGCCTTGGGAGCACAGCTGTAGGCTGTTGAGGCTCTCCAGAGGCCAGCACAGGTGCAGATGAGTGTGGCTGATGCTAGAATCTGCCTAGCAACAGACACTGATTGGCTGGCCTCTGTATAAAGCTGGAGGCAGGAGATGGAGAAGGGAGCTGGGTATCTAGGATGGGACCTTGGAAGGACCTAGGAAGGTACCTGGGTTGGTGCTGGAAGGGAGAAGCTGTATAGGTACTGGAGGATGGTACCTGGGATGGAGTGCTGGATAGACTGCCTGCCTGCCTGTACTGCCTGCCTGTCTGTTGGAAGGACTGAAGGAAGGACAGTTGGACTGGCTAAGGACGGGATTTGGCGGGACAGAGACCCGCTTCGACCCAGGGAGATTTGCTTAGCTTGCCTTTCTTGCTGTTGTGGCCCCTGTAGCACAATGCTCTCAAGCCTCACAGAAAATCTAGAAGCCGTCCGCACACTCATTGCAGATGACACTGACAGCCCGACACTGACAGACCAGTGCTGGGTCTTGCAAATGGGGGGAAGGTAGGGAGAGGGCATGGGAGATGCATTCCCGGGCGGAGGGAGGGAGGGAGGGAGAGAGAGCAGAATGGGGGTGGGGAGGACAGGCCCAGGATGGGCAAGGGATCAGCACCACTGAATCCTATCCCCTGTATTGGTCTTGAAAGCCTGACCTGGGGCTTCTCAAGTCTGTGCCAATGAAAAGCTGGCAGAGACTCAAGGAGCCCTATTGAACAGGCTGGGGCTTTACTCAGGGTAAGGAACCAATGTTTCCTTACTCCAAGGAGACCTCCAGCCTGCTCAACTCCAGCACAATGATGCAGCCTTACGCTGCTCCTGTGCTGGACAGGACTGGGCCGACACGCACATACTTACACGGACATACACACAGAGGATTATTTTTCGCAGAAAAATGGAGGAGGCTGCCAAGCTCCAGAAGAGAATGTCTCTGCCTTGAAGTGGGCAGCTGATTCAGAATTAATTTTGAAGAGCCATTTTAGTAATTCAGATTGATTAAAGATGCACCCAAGAATAACACTTTCATTAGAAAACCTCCTGAGTAAAATTTAAATGATGCTAAATTAAAAACAGCCTGTGTTAAATCAGAAGCTGATGAGCACAACAAGGCAGGAAAGATGCAGGATCGGTATAATTTGATTCCTTTGTTTCATTCATCACTCTCTGAGGGCTGCCACCTTCCCTTGCCTTGCCGGTGCCTTGCCGCCTTTTTGGTAGTCACTTGTTCTCCAAAATTCATGCAGGTGATGGTACACTTTTATACATCCCAACAGAGATGCAGTGCTGTAGACTTGTACCTAGGCTTGCCAGTTTGGCTAGAAGACTACTGACCTAGCTGTTTGGGGGAGTCTGTTTTGTGAATGCTTGTGTTGTGCATGTGTGCAGATGGGTTCAGTGGAAGCACATGTGTTTGCAGCACATGGCACCTGAAGACACGTAAATCTGTTCTACTGTGCAACACATCTAGCTGTGGTCTTCTCCTAGGCAGGTCTCCTCATCTTCTTCATGGTTAATGAGACAACAACAGCTGTGGCAACTGAGAGGAAGGTACAGGTAGCCAAGTGGTGAGAGAAGAAGCCTCATTGGGCTGGCTGGCTGACTCTGCATGCAAGCAATCCATAATCATTCCAGTTATCAGCCCAGCACCACATCAACCAGACAGTGCAGAGCAACACTGAGACACAAAATCATGCATAAGGCAAGTGCCATGCTGGTCAGGGCAAGTCCTTTGGCTGGGCACTTTAAATGCTGTGTGCTGCCACTAGGGGCGACCAGATACAATGAAGGACAGGGGGTTTCAAAAGCTGCATCTGCCAACATTGCCTCTTTTCTACAACGGTTAAAGGTATAGGCACTCTGTCCCCGCTTGAATCTGGTCAACCTGGCTGCCCCTGTAAATAAAGTCCTGTATTGCGACTTAAAGGAAACTGCATGGGGGGTCTCAAGGTAAGGGGGTGGATGTTCTGTTTTCGCGTGGGTGAGCAGGAAGGGATCTTTGTGGCTTGCAGCAGTGGCAGATTGGAGGGAGGCAGCAGCAGCAACAGCCTTTGGGTGATGCACACTCTGCATCCACTGCCTCCTCGGACCCCTTGGAATTGCACCACTGGGGCAATCCACTTGGCCTTGTCTCATGCTTTGGGCAGCAATGGGCCCCCATGACACCCTTGCCAGTTGCTGGCACCACTAGTACATCTAGGGTAAGCCTGATGGCTATGGGCCCTTGGCCAGTGTTTGACCTGGCCATCCCCTGAAAACACCTCTGAACCCACTATATTTTCACTCAGTGATGCAACATTGAGCTTGCTTGGCTCAGCCACTAAATCAGATTACTGCTATTATTATGATTAGTTTATGTAGCACATTTAATGCCCTTTGTGAGATGCCTTATGGATTTCACCCCCCCCCCATCTGGCATTTCCCAAACTCTGAAGGAATAAGACTTACCTGCCTGCAGACTAAAATGCCTTCGGGTTTTTCTGGGTGTGTGGGGGAGGAAACCCACAGAGCAGCAGGCAAAGCACCTCCAAATGTCTCATTGCTATTTTGGCACCTAGGCGTTGTAGCAATCCTTTCTAGCTGCCTCCACGAACCCAGCACAAGAGACGTTAACCTACATATCCTCAACTATTTATAAATCAATTAGTTTTACTAATAAGAACAAGGGCAGTCACTCAATCACCCAGATTAAACTCTTTGATGCATAAAATAAATGGGCATTCACTTCTAATCCTTGTTTTAAAGCACACGTACATTTGGCTGGTCCAAGCCTATTTCAGAATATGCTAATTGGGCTGTAAAGTGCAACTGAGCCAATAATTTGGAAATGTTTATAAAAGCTCCAAGACCTATCCCGATGCAAACCGCCACTCCACTAAACAGGCAAGGTACGCAGCCCTATTGTGTGGTTCGCAAGAGAGGAAGGTTGGATGGTTTTGGCAATGTGCAATGGGTAGGGAATTGCAAATCTACACTAATTAGGAATGTGTTCCTGCCAAAATGGGCCCAACAGCTCATTGAATAAGTATGCCTGGGTGGAAAGAGACCTTCGAATCACTTGGAAAGTAGCAGTCAGCCTGTGCTCTGGGAAAACTGAATCTCAAAGTTGGACACACACACACAAACACCTCCATATAAATGGTGATCTAATAGTAAACAATAAACACACCAAGAAAGCAACGTAACTTACTGTTTCTTCAAATGCCTGTAATCATCATTAGGATAAATAAAGCAATCAGCAATGTTGTTTGTGTACAGGGGTATGCATTCAGAGTGCCTCACACACACGTTATCTCAATTATCCTTGCAATCAATCTGTCTGCCTGTCTAAATACTGTAAGCACTGCCGTACTAACCACACACTGTTCAGGGCCTGTCCCAGAGGAGGACAGGGCATCTGGGTGATGGGGATGGTCGGAGAAAAGCGAGCGCTGAGAAAACACCATCTTGGGTGCATGGCAGGGTTGGGTACATGTTTGCAAATCAAGCAACCAATCAATCTGCCTCCAACCAAGGTGAACTAGGGAATGTGCCTAGATCTCAGGTAATCTGCTCAGCATATGTCAGAATGAAAACTATGAAACCAGGAACTGGGTTTCTAAGGCCTTCATGGGTCTTCTGGGGCATTTTGAAGTACACGGAGTTTCACCTCAACGAAGCCCCAAAATGGACCTGACATTTGCACATTTGTCAAAAACAAAATACAGTAATGATCCCATTCTTTTAAAATGAGTTATGTGTTCAGGGAAAGAATTAAAAGTCCCCATTTAATACTGGTGACACGCATGACATGAAGATTACGTGAAACTGACTATGACGTTAGAATCTCAGTCCCATTATTGGACTAACATTAAACATTGGAAGAAGATGGAATTTAACCCAAACACATTTTCTGGCCTTAAGCAGCTCCAGCCACTGACTATGGTAAAGGTCCTCAGTTGAATGAACCTCCGAGAATGAACCTGCCTAAAGACCTTTCCAGATTGGATGTGGAAGGAAACTGCAAAAATAGCATTCACTATTGAAAATATGAGACAGGTTCTCAGTCTGCTTGATCTCATCACGACAGGATTTTTTTTTTAATGTAAAAGCAGTTTTGCTTTGTCCATGCCTGTACTTCAAATATTGAAATCTGCATTGGCTAGAATCCTACTCGGACTTTGAAGGCACTGTAAGTGCTTGCAGGGGTGGGGTGGAGAGGACCTGGTGCTGCCATAGCTGTCACAACACCCCAGGCATTTAAGGGCAGGTGCCCTACTAGATGGGGTCCTTGGGGGGTGCAGAAGGGTTGGGGAGACTCTCTGCCACCTCTGCAGGTCTCCCTGATGCTGAAAACAGTGGGCAGGAGGTGTGGACTGATGAGCTGCTGGTACTGCCTGAAGCTAAGCAGGAAAATCTGTGGTTTGCTTTTGGATGGGAGACGAATGCCAGGCTGTGACAAGCTGCAGTACCTGTGGTGGCAGAAGAGAGTCGCTGTGGAGCTGATTAGCTCACCACAAATGAGGGTTGCGGTGGAGTGTGTGAGGAGGCCAGCCGGCAAAGAAGGGAATACGACCTTGAGGACTTGTCCAGGCTTGACTTGCGATTGCCTGCTGAGGCTTGATGGCACGCAGCCAAAGGAGAGAACCACACTGGGAAGGCAACAGCTGGGCCTGAGGTTTGGCAGATCACAAGAATACTGTAGATTTGTAAAACCCCATTGAAAAATGGTGGTTTAGACTAGCCTGCCCATATAAGCCACCTTGGGCATTTGCTTTGGCATGGGAAAGGCAGGGTATAAATTCTTCAAATAAATAAATAAATAGCTCAGTTGCAAGGTCGGATCTTACTTCCTATTTCACGTCTAAACAGGAAGTTAGCTCCAACCCTTGCAACTATTTTTAGCATCAGGAAGGCCCGTGGAAGTGGCTGCAGGCCTCCTCAACTCTTCTGCATCCCCCAAGGACCCCGTCCAGGTAGGGCACTTGCCCCTAAATGCCCGCAGTGCCACAATCACTGTGGCACTGCTGGCAGTCATTTCTGGGGCCACTACCCTTAAGGGGAAATGGTCCCTTTCTTCTCCCTATGGTGGGTTGCGATCCACTGTTGGAAGAAAACTGGCTAGAATGTGCACCTATTTTCACAATGAATCTTTCCTGCTTTCTGATGCAACATATGAATTCTCTTTTGCGCTCAACTAATATGAGAGAGACTCCAAAGTAATTACTGCTATGTGCAAAAGAACCAGAGGTGTCATCTACTCTCACGGAGACCGAACACTGGGCGGGACTTACGTTTGATTGACTGCCTGCCCGTTCGCTTCCGCCGTCCTTCCTGCTCGCGCAGGCACCCAGCGTGCCCCCCACCTGTCCCCCCCGCGTCCAACACGGAGCTGGACGAGCAGCGGTGGGGCACGGCGACCGAGGGCAGCCCGTGTGGCGGGGGGGAAGGCGGCGGAACCGCACGGACCGGGCTGCCAATCAAACGTACGTCCTGCCCAGCGTTCCGTCTCTGCAAGAATAGATGACACCACTGAAAAGAACCCTAAAGCTGAGCTGGAGTTATTTACGCCATGTATTTTTAAAATGTATTTCACATTTCCTTGTTACCACTATGGAAACAGATTTGTAAGAACTGCATTTAAATAAAATCATCCATGGTTAAAATCTCCCCAAAATTCTGTACGTTGTTAATTGCCTTTAATGTTGAAGCGACAAGGCCTTTTTAAAAAATGATGATACGCCTAATTGAGCCATGCTTAAACTGGGACACGAGCTGCATTCTCTCTTAATGGTAGCTCTAAAGCTTTCCTCAAATGAAATTGTTCTGTTCCAGTTTGGGACTCCCCGTGTTTAAAAATAACTGACAGAAACACTGTCCCAGACTCAGATTATAGCTTAACAGAGATTTAGAAGATATGGCTAAGATTTCCAGACTTGTGTGACAAATAGATTTTCATGTGTGCCTTGAGTGCAGCTGCAAAGTGTGATGTTTTTGATCTTTTGCTATAAATAAACGTTGTGTAATACATATGTTATGTGGGTAGAGTGGACGCAATCTGAGTCAAATTTTAGGAAGGGCTGGCCTTTTGTGAGCTATCTTCCCCCTCCCCTACTACAATTTGCAACAATTACAGTGCTTTGGGATGCTTAGATCCTTTATATTTGAAGCACTGGCATTGGCAACCAGACCCCATCTAAACCCTTTGAACTTTCAACCTGAATCCAAATCCTAGGCTGCCCAGATGCTGCACGGCTTATCACAACCACACATTTAAGTATTGTTGTTGGGACTCTCAAGCCCATATTGGAAACAGAACTAGAATTCAAGGAAGGTCAGATAAGGGTTTAGCATCCTTACTCAGCAGAGAGGGAGTTTTAAGGACACTAACCAGGTCAGCAAGGAAACCTCTTAGTTGATAAGGCTGGGGTTGGTCTTAAGAATGTAAGAGCCCTGTTGGATCAGGCCAAAGGCCCATCTAGTACAGCTTTCTGTATCTCACATTCTAACTCTCCCAACACTCAATTTTAGTGGACGTCCCCTGGTTCTGGTATTGTGAGAGAGGGAAAATATCCATCCCATGCATCATTCTGCTCATCTCAATCATGGCCCCTCTTAGGTGCCTTTTTTTCAAGACTGAAGAGCCCCAGATACGGCAGCCTTTCCATATAAAGGAGATGCCCCAGCCTAGTAATCATTTTGGGTTAAGAGGTACTGCCTGCAGCCTTTACAATGTTTAGGTCAGGCTTGCTCAGCTAACACCTTACTTGTGAATTCATAATCAGGTATTTTGTGATGAGGGCCCTAAAGCTGGCTCTAGTTTCAGGGGACACTTGGCCAACTGCCCTCCATGGACCCTGTCCTAATTGAGTGCCCCCCCCCAGAAACTCACTCCACCACCACATGAAAACTGTGCCCCCCACAAGTAAGCCCTTCTGAAGCCCTTGTCTCTCTCAACAGTTCCTCAACTGTTAGGGATGTTCTTTTAGGGGTTGTAAAGGGATGTTCTTTTCCCTCTCTCAAAACACCAGAACCAGGGGGCATCCTCTAAAACTGAGGGTTGGGAGAGTTAAAACAGATAAAAGGAAGTACTTTTTTACCCAGCGGGTAGTTAATCTGTGGAACTCTTTGCCACAACAAGTGGTGATGGGATCTGGTCTGGATGCCTTTAAGAGGGGATTGGACAGATTTCTGGAGGAAAGGTCCAGCGTGGGCTAGGCAATGATGGATTGTGCAACCTCCTTACATTGGTGGTGGCCTACTTCAGAGTACTGGGTGCAAGGGAGTGGCGACAGGATGCAAGCATCTTGTTGTCTCATGCCTCCCTGGGGCACCTGGTGGGCTGCTGTGACATACAGGAAGCTGGACTAGATGGGCCTTTGGCCTGATCCAGCAGGGCTCTTCTTATGTTCTTATGTTCTTATGTTAACCATTCTAAGCCCTAATATGGCCCTGAAGGGTGAGGAATGATTGCAAAGGAGCCAGAATGTAAAGACAGATAGCCTGAAAGTTATGGAATGGACATATTTTTTAGTGATGCTGTTGTGCATCTGCTTTTATTTCTTTGCCACTTCTAGGCACTTTTTAGTAAATACGTACTTTGAACGTTCTTCAAAAATTGAAGAACTTGAAGATCAGATATGGCCCTGCTTCCTGGTCCAAAAGCTGAGTATGACAAATAAATAAATAAATAAATAAATAAATAAATAAGCGTTGAGTTTTAATGTCATGCTCATCAGTTGGTTCAAAAGCGAACCCTTGCATCCCATTTTGGAAGCAAGTCCAAACAGATAAAATTCCACATCAGCCTGAAACATACAGGAAGAAACACTATGGCATCTATCCTGGCTCCAGGTTGCCCTTTGCAAAGCTTACATCAGCAACAAATAACATAGCCACGTAGGACTTTATCAACCATCTGTAAAAGAAGCAAATTGGCAGAGCAGACAGAGTGACAGATGATATGTACGCATGACAGATTAAGGCCCCAATCCTAACCCCCCACCAGTCTATAGCCTGCAGCACTGCTAATGGAGAACATGCTGTTGCTTTGATAAGGGGGAACAAGCAGATTATAAGTAAAAATATTTTGTTCCTACCGCCTGATAGGTTGACTGGTCACCAGTGGGCATCCTTGGACTCTCACCATCACCTTTGCTGATGTATGTTCAAGAAAAGTCAGAAGGCACACCTAGGCCAGGAAAGGGGGATGGGATCTGGTGTGTGCTGCTGCCACCAATATCAACCCACCTCCCACCCATAAACTGTCCCCATCCCTCCCCGGAACCAACCTGATCCTCCCCCAAACTGCCCACAACCGTCCCCTGCCACTACCTTTCCTGTTCCAGTGTGGCCTACCTGGTTATGTGCCTTTTGTGACAATGTAGCTGGACTTCCTGCAGCAGATTGTGAGATCAGCTTGCCATAGTCCCAGGATATGTTTGGGCCGTAAATTGGGGTATTTGAAAATGGTGTTATTTTTTCACAGATTTTGTTATTTGAAAGGCAGAAAGCAGTATTGTGTGTTTTTATTCTCATTCCAAGTTCTCATTTTTATTAAATTTAATTGTTTTTAAAATGTACTAGGTTGATGATATAGGTGATATAGCAGCTGCAAATACAGCTAAAGTATTATTTCTCATTGGAAAAGTAATCTATACATTGTATAAGTAATCTATTTTAATTTCTGGAAAATATCAGCCCCCAAAAGGCAGTGTTTTGTGTTTTTATGCATTTTTAACCAAACTAAACCCCATATTTTTATATGGGTTTTATAAAACCATAAAAAGTTATACATCAGATTCTGCCACCAGCATGTCTTCCTTTGATTGTCCTTAATCACTATCAACCAATCCTTACAAGAACGTCAGAAATCTAGATCATGCTTTCTGAGGGCGACAGCAACATCTTCCATTTAAAACCACCCCAAACAAACAATAACAACAGAAATGCTCACATTCATCTCTTTAGGAGGAAAGCCATTGGGAAAGTTTAAATACATCTTCCTTAAACGTTAAACATTCCATTTTAGTACCTGCAATTTTTTAGTTTTCTCAACCAGTTCATGCTCCAACTGTAATTCCTATGATTATGCTAGTCTGAAAACACTTTCGAGTAGTCAAAAACAGTTTGTTTGAACTGCCATTATGCTCAGAAAGGGAAGGTGCTTTAAGCAACAGAGCATTTCATTCAAAACAGGACACTAATGACACAATGGAATCCTTCTCTGTACATTTTGAAAAGATTCATTCCAAAGTATCTTGTCACCCACAAAGGGGAAAAATAGCTGCAAAGTGCCTCTCTTTTTGAATGCGATCTTGTTTGCCAACAGCTCTCCCCTTATTAACTTGGAATAGCAACTCCGCATCCTGTACTCTCCGAAACTGGATTCAGAACTGTGAAGTTGCATCAACAGAAAATGACAGCAAGGACCATGTTTAAAAGCGTGGACCACAAATGATATGCAGTCTTTCCTCTGTCTTTGGCATTCATAAGAACTTCCAGAAATCATTTGCATTATTATGACCCAACTGTGAGTAACTGGCGCACTTGCACAGCATTGCCAGCATTTGCAATCATTACTGACATCACCACAATCATTTATCCTTCAACACACGCAACTGTCACTTGAACTTATCTGCAATCGCCTTTTTACATTTTCTTTTTTCCCTACATT
Organism: Lerista edwardsae; assembly: GCA_029204185.1. Classification (NCBI taxonomy): domain Eukaryota; kingdom Metazoa; phylum Chordata; class Lepidosauria; order Squamata; family Scincidae; genus Lerista; species Lerista edwardsae. The sequence goes on along the minus strand of JAJKFI010033928.1, from coordinate 14,972 downwards.
CCTGCCCGCATTTGATTATTACTTGCTAAAGCACCTAAGCACTTCTGATGTATTCTAAGGAAAGCATGTCAGAATATAGTAGGGCATTAGCCAATCTGAAAGCACCCAACTTTTTTTTAAAGTTTCTATGGCAACATTCCAAAATCCGATCCAGAAGCTCTGCAATTGCTTCAGGGGTGACCATTCACTAAAATAAGCTCAAGACCCAATTGCCTAATATTCATTAATGCTTTCCATTCATACATTTCCCAGAGGACAGCAAATCCCAAAATCACAGCAGTATGCCTTTTGGAGAGATGAATCATGTTTTAATAGTTTCAACCTGTGATGCCTTGCATATTCATGCACAGTATGAAAGCATTTAAAAACACAAGTGAAACTGAACAAAATCTAACAAGCAAGCATCATGAAAGTGCATGCTAACAACCAAAAGCCACATGAGCTCACAGGCAGAAGCACACTTGAATGAAACATGCTTACATTTTCTGGTCTTGTGAACAAAAGTCCCAATGCCGGTTCATGCATAGTTACATGTAGAAATTGTGTAAAGTGCACTGTTTTAAATGGCTGAAGCAGCAGTAACTATCACTGATTTTATTTACTATAGGCCTGTATGTGTGTGTGTGTGTGTGTGTGTGTGTGTGTGTGAGAGAGAGAGAGAGAGAGAGAGAGAGCGCGAGCGAGCTGGGGGAGGGAAGATCTGTTTCTCTTAATTTACTCCTGTTAGCAGAATCACCCACCTGATTTCCTAGCCAGACAAAGCTGCCAATTCAATAGGATCAACATGAAGTCTGAAAGGCAAGTGGAAATCTCCTAGAGGCTATATGTTTCCTGTCTGTAACTAGATCCAGTATTTGTGCCTTTCGACATGATATGAATACATTGATTCCAGTGAGTTTGAACATGCTTCTCTCATTGTTGGATTGCAACCACTATGTCACAATGGTGAAACGTCTTTTTTATTGGCCCATAAACTGTCAGCACAAAACAGGGTCATTTCCCTTTTATCGGCCAATCAGGTTCTCTAAAATCTTACCAGCAGCCAGTGTGCTCTCTGCAACACCTCTTTGGATTAATAAGAAGGGCAATCTCAAGGGTGCAAAAAAAGAAATCCCAAATTGATTAAGCATTCTTAAAAATCCAGCGAACAAATATTTTTATCAAATGAACGTCCTCAGAAATGCTTGCTTAAACACAACAGTATTTATAGTGGTATCTCTAGCAATTAAAAATGTACTTATTTCACAACACAATCCTATGTGTGGTGAAGTAAGTGTCACCAAATTAAATGGTCCTTACTCCCAGGTAAGTGTGTGCATAGGATTGCAGCCTCGGTTTATGTTGGATTAGTCATCTGAGGTAGACATTGCAAGGCTTTAGTATTTTGTTCTCCCTAGTCATTTTGTTAGACAAATGACAGAGTGGATAAAGATGTTTGTACTAGGGTGTCTGCCTATGTGACTGTTAGCATATAACCTGCAACAAGCTGGGTTGTTCTGACTTTTTTTTTTTAGTTCTTCCTAGCTGTATAAGGATGGATGTTGTCATACATTTGCAGAAATTTTGAGAAGGAGCATGTGCTGAGACATGTATGCATTGGATTTTAAAGGACGTTTATTACAGTAAGGCCCAATCCTATCCTCAAGAAGCACAGCTTATGTGCATTTACACCAGTGGGGCACCACATGTGCCAGTGCACCAGAAAAAAAAAAAAACCCATCAAGCTTTGTTGCTAGAGCAACTCTGCCACCAGAGAGGCCAAAAAGGGGAGGAATGTTTTATGGGAGGGTCATGGGAAGGAGGAGTCAACTTCATACATAATATCATAAACCCCTTGCAGACAAGGGATGTGATGCAGATACCCAAAATACACTACACCAACCATAGAGCTGACAAAGAAAGGAGTAAACTGATAGAGAACAATGAGGAAGGGGAAAACACGGGAAAAAAATCACACCTCTGTTATCCTCCACCATACTCATTTTCCTACCATAGAGCATAAGATACAATCACAGAGTTGGAAGAGACCTCCAAGATCACCGTGTCTAATCACCTGCCAGAGGAGGCTGTCCACAGGTAAACTATTCAGCATATTATCAAATAGACCTGCAATGATGGAGATGATACTGAGTACATTTGGTTGCCAATCACAACATGCAAATTCCACAATCTAAGCCTGTAGGGCAGCTACAGTTCAGGTGATAAGGCATGTGGCATAAGATGTCCTCTCAAAGGGGAACTTTGGTGATAGGAATTATGTTGAAAAGGCATTTAGCACAGAGAGGGAGCACTTTACACAGACGATGTCTTGTTCCACACAACATGTATGGAAGATAGTTTAACACTTATCTCAGAATTTTTTCTGCATGGAGGATTCCACCCACAAACACCTAAGTGGAACCTCTACCTCACCACCCCAACAGAGAGAGCAAGCACAAGGTAAGCCAAAGGAAGTGAGGGAATTCCATGGTGCAATGTAGTCATGCTGTACCTCTATTACATGTCTCTGTCCTCTTGATATTAACCCTTCAGGTTTGTCAAATGTGCCTTTGCTATCAACAATGTTGCCTAACCACAGTGCCTGCTCTCCTGTAGTGAATGCCGTGGCTTCAACCATTGCAACTGCTGGCCAAACACTCATCTGAATTCTTTTTGCTTTTCAAGACTGCACATGAGGCAGAATAATCCTGTTCCACAGAGTTCTATTGCCCAGGCAAAGGTTCTTTAGTTCTTACTTATGCCCCATTGTAACTGTCACAGTAGTTCCTGTTGGGGTGGTGGTACTATGACATCCTTGTGTGTGTGTGTGTGTGTGTGTGTGTGTGTGTGTGTGTGTGCATGCAAGATGTCCTTGAGGTATCTCTCTTTAGTCAGTAGGGATGCTTGTTGCTAAGTTGTTCATTGGTGGGGCTGATGGGTGAGATTCCCTTCAGTAATGGTTGTTCATTGGCTCTGTGCTTGGTTCACCCTTGTGTGCTTCTCTGGCCACTGGTGCTGGGGTTGGATGCATACATTGATGGTGTTTGTGTTACAAGGAGCACCAGCATAGCATTGCCTGGAAGGACTTGGATACAGTGCTACAACCACATTGGTGTGCTGTCAACACAATGTTCAAACAGGATTAGACTGTTAGTTAACTCTTGAATTTGTTCCCTCCCCAATTCTTAGCCTTCGATTCCCTTTTTAAAAACTTACTACTATTTCAACTTTAACGCTTGGATCTGATTTTCCACAATACCACCTATTACTGTTGCATAGTGGCCATGAAATTCACCGCTTGGAGATCTGAAACTCTCTTGAATGTACACTTTGCTTTGTTGTAGGATATACAGACGGCAGCAATGAAATAAAAGAAAATCTTCAATTGCTTCTAAATCTTTGGCCAGTATTCTAGAAAAACAGACATTTGACCTCAGAAAGTGACCAAATTGCATCAATCAACACAATTGACCTTTGATCCAGAAAGAGAAGTGCAGCACTTACCCAAGGGTTGTCATGGTGACAATAGTGTACCAAAAAGAAGCCGGGATGCTGGTGAACTTGCTGGCTGAAGATCCTTTCTCGGCATAAAACATCACAGTAGCAAAGATGATGATTGCCATAGTGAGGGAAAAGAGAAGAAAACCAAGCTCAGAAGCACAGCTCTTTAGAGTGTACCCCAAGATTCGCAAGCCTTGGGAATGCCGGGAGAACTTGAAAATCCGGAACACCCTGAAAACCCTCAGAGTCACAAAGGCTCCACTGACATCTTCATTGTCTGTCATCACCAAGCCAATATAGTAGGGCATAATGGCCACCACGTCAATGATGCTCATCACGCTCCTGATGAACCTGTAGCGGCTGGGCGCCGCAAAGAGTCGCAACAGATACTCAACTGTAAAAATCATCACGCACGCAGTGTCCAAGCAGAAAAAAGCCATTTCATACCTTTCTCCGCATGGCAGTTCCCTGCTGCCTGGAACTGTGCCGCAAGGGACAGTCTCCACGACATTCGTGATCACAGAGACGGCAATAAAGAAGCCAGTAACATAGTAAAAGACTAAGGCTAAGGTGCTGGTATGGGGGTTCTCAAAGGCTCTCCACATGGTCTGCCGGAAGCTAAGGGCTGGCATGGATTCTTGTTTGTTCTCTGAGTCACTGTCGTCCATTAACCGCTCCGCATTCTCCCGCTTCCTGTCTTTGTACTCTTCGTAGCAGCAGTCCCCAATGATATCGGGGAGGATCCCATAAAAGGCAAGCTCCTCATCGTAGGCAGAGATGCACTCATACCGAGGGTAGTGCAGTTTGCCCGTTCTGTAGAAGTTCAAGATACACCTAAAGACTTCAGGATCCCGGTCAAAAAAGTATTCCTTTGTGTCTTCGTTGAAGAAGAACTCTTTCTCTGTGCTGCCAAGCAGAGTGTCCGGGTACCTCTCCAATGTAGTCCTCCATGTTTGGAAGCGCCGGCCACTCACATTAAGAATAATCAGCTCGTCCTGCCGCTTATTTTTATCCGTGGGGGCCAGTGGCATAGGACAGTTGGCTACCGGCATCCATCCTATGGCCGCTGCTCTGGCAAAGGGCAGCCATGCTGCTACGCCTGCTGCCATGATGGATCTGAGCTCAGGATGGAAGAAGACAGTTCTTCTATAAGCCACTCAACTTCAGTTCAATTCCATCTATAAAGATAATGAAACAAAATACAAAGTGAGTAGGTATGTTGCCTTTCCTCCCATTCGATAGTAGGCTTAAATGGCTCAATGGAACTCATGAAATAAATCAGATCATCAACGGCAACAACTGCACATGAAATCCACCTAAAATCATCATGAATGTGGTTTCTGCTAAAACTCCAGAGACTCATAGCACAATTCTATGCATGTTTATTCAGATGTAAGTCCTTGGGCTTACCCTAACGTAAGTATAGATAGGATTACAACCCTAGGATGCAATCCTGTAATATTTTTCTGAGAGTGACCTCATTGAATGCAATGGGACTTCTGATTGGTGATATATAGGATGTCACTGCTAATCAAAGAGCCCCTGTAAAGCAAGTCCATAACAGAAAGGTCTGTGCCAGTTCTAATGACTGTCAGTTTGTGCCATTATTTTTTTCCCTTTTAAACGTCAAACCTTCACAATCAATCCTGCATCAAATTTCTGTTTATAAAAACGATTGTTTAAAAATTCACCTGATAATCAGCATGGAAAGATAGGGCATTATTGCAGATAATTTTTTTGAATAGCAAATCAGTCCTCATTAAAAGCATTTACAGGTAGGATCAACACACTAATGTAGATCTGTTTCCGTACAAACAAGCTTTAATGTATCGTTCCACAGGCGTTAACACTGGGCAACAAGAACTTCCATGCAAGTAGCACTGCATCTGGGAATACTGTTCACAGTGGAGAAAGGGTGGCATTAGCATCCATATCTGGAAATAAGTGGAAAGCACATCCTTATCTGCCATGTGGGGTGGCAGCCCATTGCATTGGCACATGAGTGTAAATATTCTTCCATGGACCACTCTCCATGTTTTATTCAGTTCGATTTTTTCAACCATATCTCCAAAGGGACTAATGCCCAGCTCTGCTTCAGTAGCATTCCTAGGGGACACTAGTTTTTTAGTCTCCTGAATGCCTATGTAAAGTGGCCCCTCTCCATTGCCCGTCAGAGTTATTTGAAAATGCTGCAGTGGTTGTGATCCCACAAACACTTGCAACCCACAGGCTCCAGCTGCTCAGAGCCCATGAGTTGTAAGTCTTTGCAGAATCACAGCAGTGACAATGCTTTTCAAAGAATTCCTCCAATGGGAGGGTTCTGCCTCAACTGTAACACCTACATTGTACATAGTTGATCTCCTCCACCTTGATTTTGCAGCATTGAATGGCTCTGAAGGCAAGGGGGTGGGGCTGTTTTACACAGGCATTCAGGAGCCTGAAAACCTATCATTTTGTCCCCCTTCTAGGAACACCACTGCTCTGCTTCTTTCGTCCAGCACTAGCAGGCCCAGTGTGGTTTTTTTTTCCCACATGCCGAACATCTGTTCCATCACGAATAGGGGTTGATTTCTGGATCGTGTGTCTTATATAGTCACTCTGCATACAGCTATCAGAAAGCTATAAATGCTCATTCATTTTGCAGATTCCTAGCTCCCTAATTCTTTTGCCACAAGACTGAGGTTTTAATCCTATGCACACTTTCCTGGGAGTAAGCCCAAGGACACAATGAAACTCACTTCTGAGTAGATCTGCCAAGGAGTGTGTTTCTAATTGTCAATCCAGCTAAAGGCAATACCAACACAATGGAAATAATAAGATGCCATAAAGCAGAAGACCCCACCCCCACCACACCCCAAAAATAAGCAAGGGCTAATATAATAATGCCACATCATTTCCCTATGTAGTCTACAATAGGAACTGGAGTATTTTCAGGGACCACTTCATTATCCAGAAAGCAGTCTAGAACCATCCATGTATGGTCAAGGTCCATAATAATGTTGATGCCAGCTACTGGTATGGACGTCCTGCCTGTGGGCATTGCTGGGGATGCTGAATCCAAAAGCAATGTACATGTGAAATATGACTATTTTGTACAACTCTAGCTCATTCAGAAAAGTGCATATGCTTGCATATATACATGCAGTATAATTCTGTTATGAGCAAGTACCATCAAAATGAAACAGAAGAAACAAAACCAAAGAAGTTTTTGTCCAGCCAAGGCTCCAGTCTTAGAAGAACCAAATGATACATTTATGATAATTACCATTACTGTCAAGTCTATGAGGAAAGTGCATATTCTTAATTCAGAGAACCATCAGCTTAAAGGGCAAAACTGGATATCACTCCATTGGCGATAAATTGCACAGATTTATACCACACTAAGGATCCAGCCATAAATGCCCTTGTTAAATCTTTTACCTGCCCAACCCCTTATGTGGCTTATCTTTGTTTGTCTGTGCACTGATTCGCACACCTGCAGTGATTCTTTAATTTAAATTTGCATATTCCACTTTTCCACTTCAAAAACAAAATTAGATAGCAGAAATAAAAGCATTGTTGTAAAGCATATTGAGGATAACAAGAAAACAGCTAACAAGCAAACAAATGAAATAACCAGTAGATTATTGACAAAAGCTGCAAAATGACAGACATGATAAAATAGCAGATTACAAATTAACCATTAAAAGTGCCTGGTGAGTAACGAATGTTCAAAGCCCTCTACAGGCATTTGTCACCACTGAGAGGCAAATGCACAAGAGCTTTCTAAGCACATGCTTTAGCCCTGCCCCCTCTATGTCTGAGCCCCACATTTTTCGAGGCTTGTACATGCAGCAGCGATTGCTGAACATCAGAATAGTGAGGGCAAGGCTAACACACCCTTGCATCACCAGAGAGTGGCTATGGGTGGCTATGGTGCATGTTTTGCAGAATTCTCTCATGCGATTGTCACTACAGAGTCAACACCTGAAGAAGGGTCTGGAAAGCCATTTTTAACATTCCATGATACTCTAGCTCAGTGGTTCTCAACCCTTTTAGCACCGGGACCCACTTTTTAGAATGACAATCTGTCTGGGAGCCAGCGGAAGTAATTTCATGGCCAGAAGTGCTGTCATTGTGACACCAGAGCCTGCTGCTTTCCTGAGAATGCAGCAATAAGTTGGGTTATTTCTCAGCCATCTTCCACTAGCAAAGTGAATCAGAAAGAAAAAAGCCTATTTCCAACCTTGACACAAGCAAAACAACCACACAGCCCTCCCCCTTTTCCATCATCTCATCTTCCCATATTTTCAATATGGCTGCCCTAAGTGCTTCATGACTCACCTGAAATTGGCTCATCACCTACTGGTAAGTCCCAACCCACAGTTTGAGAACCATTGCTCTACTGCACAACCAGCACTGGAACTCAGTATGGGGCTACAGGGGCGAATCTATTTGAAAGGGCGCCCATGGCGCCCAATGAAAATGCGCCCCTAGGGGCACGCAATGTCATGACGTCACATCGTGACGTCATGACATAGCGCCCCGCCCCTTCTAAGAGGTGCGATCTGTTCACTGCCGCCAGCCCTTTAAGGCCAGCGGCAGCGAACAGAACGCGGCGCCCCAGCCCTGTTCTATTCGCTCGTGCCGGCTCTTTAAGGCCGGCACGAGCAAACAGAA
>JAJKFI010033925.1:19909-36218 GCA_029204185.1 Lerista edwardsae | reverse complement strand
ACTGACACTATACCACTGTATCATTGTATGCCTTTTAAAGTCATTTTAATGTGAATTTATAAAAATGGCCCCTGGGGAAAAATATTACTTCCTGCACATCTCATTTTTGTCATAAATCAAAATCTGCAAAAAAAAAATGGAAAAATGACACCCTTAGGTATTTGCTTTGTATCTACCGTTCCAAGCCTTCACTTAAAATGCAAACTGCAGGGTCTCTTTTCAGCTTCTGTTTCAAGCATTTTGAATTGGTGCTGGTTCTTCAGTTAGTTGCTCTTTGAACACTATTCTCTTCATTCCTTAAACATGCAGGTCCTTTTGGTGTTAATCACGGTGTGGAGCTTCATTCTGACGTTATAGAATACGCAAAGCAGAAGCTGGACTTTTTCATCAGGACAAGCGACAGCTTTGACAAGTAAGAGCAGAGGGTGTGTTTGATTTAAATTAAAAGAGATTTCCAGAACAGAATTCAATAGTAAGTTATAGTGCCAAAAATTGGCAGACAGAATGATTTCAGTTTCTTATGGGTCTTCTACATGTGTAATCTTCGCTACCTGAACCTAGAAAGAAATTTAGAATATTTTTTTTTGTTATGCTGTTGGCTAATTCATGTGCTTCTGACACTGTTGTGGATATAACAGACCTGACGTGTCAGAACTAAGAAATAAAAGTAGTCAGTTGTGTTTCAGGTGGAAACTTTACTTGGGGTGATTCTTAAGGTAAGTTAGAAATGAGTGCCGTATATAAGAAATGCTCCTCAGACCACCCGGCTCTCTGCATGATTGATTTAAAAAATTACACTTGTCCACTGAGGAAATCTGTTTTTTGGGGAACTCCACACTGCAAACCAAAATGTACTTCTGTGAGGAGTCCAAACTCGGTGGTAGGGTACATGAACTCCTTGCCACAAGATATGGTGATGGCATTTGGCCTGGATGCCTTTAAAAGGGTGTTGGACAGATTTATGGAGGAAAATCACAGGTTACAAGCTATGATGGGTATGTCCAGTCTGAGATTAGCTGATTGCTCATCTTGAGGTCCAGGTAGGATTTTTTTTCTGTCATTCAACGTGGCCATGGATGGCAGGTTTTTTGCCTACCCCGGACTGGGGAGGGAAGGGTGGTTTGTTCAGTAGGTTTCATGATTTACACTTGTATTTAATAAAGTTAAACCCCAACCTCAGCCTGGTCCAGCCAGATATGCTGTGAGAGTTTGGCAATATAGAAGCTTCACTCATGAACAGGCTTCTCTGTTCCCAGGTTTGAGTTCTGTGAGCCTTCCTTCGTCACTGGCAACTGCTTGGAGATCTCGCCAGACTTTACTCAGTATGACCGTGTGTATTGTGGAGCTGGAGTTCAGAAGGAGCATGAAGATTACATGAAGAACTTGCTGAAAGTTGGGGGAATTCTCGTCATGCCATTGGAGGAAAAGGTTTGCTTGCAGAATTCTCTTAAGTATGGGTGTGTTTTTTCAATTCTTGATATGCCTTGCAAATTCCATAATCTCATTACCTGCCTATTAAATATTGTGGCCCAGTGGATCAGTTTGTTTCCTAAAGTGACACAACTCTTATCAGTGTCTTATTATGCCAATTTCATCATAGGAAACTTGGACAGCTCGTGCTCATTGTAAGCAGATTACTTCTCTAGCAGGCAACCCTTTATTGGCTTCTTTTAATGTTTGTCTGTTTGACTAGTTTAACCCTAGTCCTCTCAATTTAGAATGCAACTAACTTGTAGGCTTAGGCTGCAATGCTGTATGCACTTACCTGAGAATAAGTCCCACAACGCAGTGGGATAGACCTTTGAGCATACAGCTCAAAAGCGTACAGAGCTCAGCTCTGGTTGGGTCTGGAGGATATTCTGAATCCCACAGAGGCTGCAGGTAGTTGCCTGTGGTCTCTCCGAGCCTCAGAAAACCCAGGTGGGACCTTTCTCCGTAGGTTTCAAGCCCATGGTTTCTTAAATTCACGTGTCCTGAATCCGCAGATATCATCGGCCAACTTTATACCTAAAGGATTGTGGTCTTGACCCTTCCCGTTTTTGCTGTCGTGACTCCTGCGTGGGACAAGCATGAGCTCTATCAGTGAATCTTTGTAGACAGTTCTAGGTAGGGGAGCTCAAAACTTTTGTTTGCTGACCTAAGGGATAGTCAGCAGTGGATTGACACACAGTACTAGGCAGTGGGAACAATGTAGAAATGCCCTGGCCCCCTTTGTCTGTGGCAGCATAGAACTCAGGAGAACAAACTCCAAAAAGGCCCTCTTGGGTCTTTTTAGATTGTGAGCCCTTTTGGGACAGGAAACTGTTAGTTTATGTTGCTATGTAATAATGGCTTTGTAAAGTTTCTTGTTGAAAAGCGGTAAATAACCCTTAATAGTTATAAAAGCGTATTGTGCATTTTTGATCATGTGAACAAGCCTTCTGTAACTCAAATCCAGTCCACAGTATCAGAGCTATTCTGAATTGTTAACTGACCTACAATTTGTGGCATCAGAAAGTTCTTGTCATGCTGGACTTGGGAGGCAAGAACATTTTCTAGAACTGAGAATTGCTGAAATGGGAGGAAGGTGAGGCAAAGGAAGATGGTCATCTTTCATGTGATTGTGTTTTGGAGAGCACTAGCTTGTCCTTACCCGGTGTTGCCCAGGTATTTATGTATCCCAAGCTTCTATTAGACAGGAAAAGGAATGAATTCTATCTATAGTGTAAAATCGAAGTAATTTTATGTACAGGAAATTAGAAGTATAAGTACAGTATAAAAATTATAAAGTAAAATCTTTTACAAATTCACTATAATAATAATTTAACTCAGAACCTGATTATAAACAACATTTTTAGCTTCACCTCAAGGGGCAAGAATAAATAAATTCTTGAGTGAACCAACCCTAGAAGTGGGGTGAGTTGCAAAATCTGAAATCAAATGGTGTCCTCTACACCACCATCAGCGTGCTGCAGATATTCTATTTGCAAGCACTGTATCTTGCACCCCTTCTCACCCCCCATGCCAATGGGGGCTGAATGTGGACTTAAATGGCATCGGGAGTGTCACCATTCATCTCAGCGACCCCGAAAACTATGGATTCGACACTGTCGGTCGTTTTCAATCAGTTTTACAGGTCACCCCCTTCCCATCCCCAACTAAACCTACGGGTGCCTTACCCCCACAGTATTTCTTTCCAGAGTGTAAGGCATATATGTACCAAGTTTGGTGTCAATCGCTCCTGGCATTCCAGAGTCATGCTGGAACGAACACACACACACACACACACACACACACACACACTTTTATATATATAGATTTCTGAAGCACAGTACGCGCACCCCCATCCTTGAGCTTGCAAGTTGGGAGATGTCCCTGCTGCTTCTTTATCCTCTTCCTCCTACTACTTGGCGAATATTGTATTTTAAAGCATGTAGGAGACATGCATATACACATGTACTTGGTGCTGAGCACCCACCAGGAAGGCATGGAACAGACCAGTACATGACTATTGGCCAGAGAGCAAGATCCACAGACCAGGAAGGCCACATTTGTGATTGAATCAGGCAATCGCCCCCCTCCCCTTTAATTGATGTAACTGAGTGTGCAATCCTAAACTGCGCTGGATTAGCAAGGCTGGCCAGCCAATGCCAAATCCAACACTGTTTAGCAGAGGCTGGAGCCTCCCCACGGCAAGGGAGCATTTGCTCCTTTACCGCAGGGGAGACTCCAGCCTCCCCTATGCGCTCCTAAATAGCGGGCACAGATCCGAGGAGACCGTGCGGCCTGAATTGGGACCACATGGCCTCCTGAGCGGGCTTAGGATGTGGCCGCCTCCCAAGCCCGCCCATGTCCCGCCCCCAACCTCCCTCCCCACCACTACCAATCCCCACCCCAGAACGGGACGTTTCCTCCCTTGTGCCAACTGGCTTTGGTCATCGCGAGGAAGGCTCCCTGTCGGTGCTCTGAAGCCAACACTACTCGTAGCGTCGATTGCGTCAGCGCTACGTCCAGTATAGGATGGTGCTGTGAGCCATGACCTCTCCACTTTCAGACACTAGCATCCAATGCATATCTACTCTGAAGGAAGTCCCAGTGTGTTAGATGTTTACTTCCAGGAAAGTGTGCATATTTACTCCTCAAATTCAAATGAAGCCTACTGACTCGAATCTGATGGAACAGCATCAGTCACCTTTGTGACTGTAGCTACCATCTAAGAGCTTTGGGAAAAGTCATTTTAACAAAACAAAAGAAGAACCCTTATTCCAGTGGTCCATGATTGGGGCCCAGTTAAGAAGTCTTGTTTGTTAGTTAACTGTCCTCCAAAGTACCCACTTCACCCTCAACTGGATGCGGAAAAAAGCCAGAACCCAGCAGGGGTCTTCAGCCAGCAAAGGAGGATCCCTCGCTTAGCTCTTAGTGAAGAAATGTGGAGGCCAATGATATGGAAGCGAAAGCAGCAGAAAGAGAAGGGGAAGGTGGGAAGGCTGTCACAGGAGGACATTCCAAGAGGGAGAGTCCTGGGGAATACAAGTGTAATCCAGGGAGGCCCCAGACAAGCCCTCAGGACTTGGGTCCATCCCAGACCCTGTACCATCTGCCACCAACACCCCCTGACTGAAGAGCGACACCCAGGAGAGGCATTGTCGATCCTCAGCTTCTTGGCCCCAGATGGGTGTGGGGTAAGGCTTCGAATGCTTTGAATGCCTGTCAGGGAGATAAAGTGGGGCACACGTTTGTAAATGAAAAAAGGGAGAGAACCCAGAGGCCATGCTGCTGCATGTTGACCAAGCTTCCCTGCCCTCCACCTTCTGTACAAGCTCCTTCCCTGTGTTATGTGTCAGCATCCTCAAATGCTTGAATAGCAGAATACTGGTGCTCCAAACCATGCAGATTCAGCAAAGTCAAGGCTTGTTCACTCCAGCAAAAGGAATATTTTGTACCTCCTTTCATCCTCACCATGTCATTCCCTATGATGTGGCTTTTTCCCCTTGGGATGGAGCAGAGAGGGAGGATGTGCCCACAAGGGAGAAGGGGTTGCAACATTGAGTCTGTGATGGCTGAAGTTGTGAGCGCCTGTCTGTGCATCTGAAATAAGGGTGAGTGTCTGGCTGCAAAACAGTCCCTTGACTCAAAGCAATTCTTCAAAATAATGTAACATTGCTATGCATAATGTTCCTTGATTCTGGCATTGAGCTGAATTTCAATTTAACATGCACACTGAATTTGCCAAAAATGTTTGGTAGAAAGGGGAGGATGTAGATGTTAAGGCTGTCAATCTATTTCTGTTCACTGCTTCATGTTATATGTGTGCTCTTAAACACAGCTGACTAAGATAACTCGAACTGGCCCTTCTGCCTGGGAGACAAAGAAGATTTTGGCTGTTTCTTTTGCTCCTCTGGTCCAGCCAAACCATGCGGATTCAGGAAAGTCAAGGCTTGTTCACTTGCGTAAGTCTACCACTTCTGTAGATACCTGCTCCATTTGGCCATTGCTATCATCTTTGGGGTAGGCCATGTGAGACTGTAGGAGAGATACTTCACACCTGGCCACCTTTCTACATCACCTGCAGTCTGGCCCCCTGGACAATGCTACTTGCCTGCTGTGGAAACTGACTATACTTCACACCCGGCTGCATGTGTGTCATGTTGCTATTGCCACTATGCAGCCAGTGTGCAGGACCTGATAGCACATTGGATATTTGCTGCGATCTGCCTTGCTTTGAGAAGGGCGTGGGTGGTGGCTCAAGGGCTTCCTGTTTTTGCCTAGCATGCATAGCAGCTCTGTAGTATTCAAATATTTATGTACAGCTTTCCAACAGAAACATTCTCCATCATTTACATAGCAAAGGAAGATGGTTCCCTGCTTCAGAGAGGCTCTCAATTAAAAATACAAGTGATATATCCGGGAAGAGCCAGTGGGCGGGAGGCTGTGCCAGGATAAATTACCTTTTACATCCTATATCTAGAAGGGGAACATTTGCCGTCCCCCTGCTGGGCATAGGACAGCCACCACCTTGACTAATTTGTTGGCAGTCCACTTGGCACACTATAGTGGACCCCTGCTTATGATGGCAATCCTGTGCTGGAGACAGCATTGTGGAAATACTGTCATGTGAACCCAGTGATGCTTTGTTTTTTTCATCGTTAGTTCAAGAAGTTGAAGTTTCTGCCACAGAGCTAAGCTACTTCTCTCTAAAATGAGATTTAGAAGGTGCCTACTGCACTCTTCAGAGGACGTGGTTGTCACTTTATACAATATTGTAATTACTATATAGATATACTAGCTTTTTGTGACCCGGCGTTGCCCGGGGGCAGAAATTATCCCCAGGCTCTATTAGGAGGAGGAATGAGTTCGTTCTGCAGTGCACCCCCACCTCTGGGGGCGTAAGGGGGGCCCTACCCCCACAGCATATCTGTCCAGATCGTAAGGAATCAGTGTACCACGTGTGGTGCACATCGTTCCAGGCGTTCCAGAGTAATGGTGGAACATACACACAAACATACAAACCTCCCTCAAAAGCATGACATAGTGAGATCCATATATAGACATATAGAACTCGTCCCTGAAATAAAACAGTATTGATGACCTGGAACCCAAAATGCACACTATCACTGTGAAATGAATGAGGAAACAGGGACACAATCAACTAAGAGAGCAATCTGAAGGTCCCACTTACTGTCTGCAGGTCCTGTGGCAGGATAGCCCTCACGTATGAGAAACAGGCAGAGGTGGCCAGTTAGCTCCCTGGACATAGGCCCCTCTCAGATCCGACTGGGTGCTGGAACTCTCTGGATCCTGCTCTTTCCACCCTGGGCCACTCAGGCAACGCAGGCAAAGCAGTTTAGTTTCACTTTCTGTTCTGTCTCTGGTAGCTGAGCTGCTCAGCCCTCCCACATAACCCGCAGAATCATCTGTAACCACAGGGTGGCAGCAGACCTGTAGCCCAATGCAACCCCCTTGGTTCCTGACGATCTGGGCCCCCTCTCCGAAAACCGGGGGGCTGTAGGGGGGTCTGACCCCCGCAGTGTTCTTTTCCAGGCTGCAAGGAACGTGTGTGCCAAGTTCCGTGGCCGTGGGTCAAGGCACGGAGACGTGTATAAGGAACATACATACATACCCACATACACACACATACACACACACACACACACGTCCGTTTTTATATATATAGATAATCATTCATGTATAAGTCAAAAAATATATGCCTTAACATTGATCCTAAAAACAAGGCTCAACTTACAAAATACAATCAAAAAAGCTTCTGCTTGGTGAGGTGGGGGGCGACTGGGCTTAGAAGCAAGACACAGGGAGGTGGAAAAAAGGAGCCATTTTATTTACCAGAAATATTGCTAAGGCAGCAATAGAAAGTAAACAAAAAGGGTAGCTATTTTAGCTGCTCTGAACAAGAGAAGTGACGGTGGCCTTTATTAGGGCCACTGCTATGGAAAGCGGCAAACTCCTATAAGCACATTCATCCTGTTGAAGAATAAGGTAAAATGGCTCTGAGGTTTTTTTTCTATTTGCTTTCTGTTGCTACCTCAGATCAACTACTGGTAGGTCATTTTCAAAGAATTCCACACACCCCTAAATTTTACCCTTGACTTATCCATGGATCATAGCAAATCTTGTGCTTTTTGGCTTGGAACTTGTTCTTGACTGATACATGATAGGCATATGTGGTAGTTTGAAACACAAATTACAGGACTGTATCCTTGTTCAGGCTGAGCCCATCATTAAGAGAATAACCTATCATATAGTGAACCTATAAAATGATTTATCACGTGGTGAGCTCTGTGTAAAGAGGGGATCCACCTTACAATGGTCTCTTGACCACTTAGGGTCAAGACCACGTCTATTAATCATGCATGCTCAGATCATGTTGATTCTTTTAGCTTAGGTCAGCGCAGGTCCCTAACTGTTTCTTTTTCTCCTCCCGTACTTGTAGCGCCAGTGATGGTCCGCAGCCTCCAAGACCTGGCACGCATCGCCATCCGCAGCACCATTAAGAAGCTGATACACCAGGAAACCGCAGGCAGAAACGGGAACAGCCTCCGGAACCCACCAAGGTTTAAGCGGAGGCGCATCCGGCGGCGGCGCATGGAGACCATTGTCTTCCTGGACAAAGAGGTTTTTGCCAGCCGGATCTCAAACCCTTCCGATGATAACAATTGTGAGGAGCTGGAGGAGGAGAGCAGGGAAGAGGTGGAAAAAACCACTCCTGAACTGAAGCCTGACCCTCCTGTCAACGTCCTCAGAGAGAAGGTCTTGAGCCTGCCTCTCCCTGACCCACTGAAATATTACCTGCTTTATTACAGAGAGAAATAAGGTCCTTGTCGGCATAACGCAGAGAGAGAGGCAGGACAATAAAACACTGAGTAGGGCATGACAAACACGTGCCATTTGCTTGCCTGTTAATGTGACCACGCATGGTGGTAAGCTGGCCGGGGGACGTGGCTGCTGTGTACTTAAGATGTGATAGCGTTGTTCAGATTCCTTCCCTTGGTTTGTGTGCTCCAGTTTTGTCCTACAGCAGAGCTTCCTTGGTTGGGGTGGGTGGGAGCAGGCTGGCAGCAAAGCGCTCGGCTATGTGTCCAATGAGGGTTTAAGTCTGAAGAAACCCAAAACGCAACTTTGCCGACACGTCCCTGGATCTCTCGACTGGTGTTGCCAGGTGAACATTTCAGAAATAGTTTTATTTCTGACCACCCAAATGAGTAGTTTCATCCTGAAAGTGAACAGCAGCAACATAGCAGAATCCGACCCAGTCGTCTGGTGTCTCCCCAAAGCCCACAAAAAGCACAATAGTAGTAGAGAGTAAACAAGCGCAGAACTTGTTTTCTTGACATATGTCGGGTGTCAAGTTAAAGCCCAGCTTTTCATCAGCAGGGATGTGAGTTGGGCATATTTTCTTTTGCGGAATTTTCACGATCTGTAAAACATTAGGAGAATTCCTGTTTGATTCAAGAGGGGGAAAGAGGCTCAAACGCCAACAGTCAGAGTGCTTTAGACTTGGTCATCAAAATGTTGCTGGGCTTATCCACTTTGTGGTTTCATTCTCTGAAAGAAGAATGGTGAGAAAGTGGTTAGGAAGAGAAGTGTGGGGAGGAAATTCAAAGATAGCCTTCAGCCTCTTGAGAGTTTATTGCATGTGTGCTGTACCAGGCATATAATATGGACAGTTCTGAACATTTTTCTAATTGGAGTAAGTACCTAGTTTTCTGGGACAGCAGTTCTGTTTTCTCAGAGGGTGCCCAGAAATTGGAACCCTTTTTTAAAAATGTAACTGCCTGGGTGCACAGTCTTGTCTCTGCCTCAGTAGGGACCTCTTCTGCAGCGAAAGGCACAAGGAGGCTGTTCATGTGGTTATTTGTAGATGGAAGAAATACAGTAGCATAATTCCTCAAAGTTCATTTTTTTCCTTTTAAATTGCACAGATAAGTTTGATTCTGTACAAACAAAAATGTGTTTTGACTTCTCATGGAACAGCCACTTAAATCCTTCTTTTAAATTGGTAGGTTGTTTATAGCCGGGAATTTGGAGCTAGGTGAGAGAATCTTGTTGAAACTAGCGTTTTGCTCCCAGTCGACAAAATGAAGAGGAAAGAACGTTTTTAAAAATTTCAGTCTCCCTTCGAGCTGCCTGTCCTTTTAAATGTCATTGGCACGGTCCCTCAGTACACACAGAGACAAATAGTGTGTATGCGCACACGCACTGTGCTAAAGTCTTACTGTCTCACGTATATGTAAAATCCGGACTTGCGGCTGCAGCAGTCTTTGGCATTGGGCCGGAAGTGTCCCGGGGCAGCTATGCACCGTGATCTGCAGAAAGCCTGACAGACTCTGGTCTTCATAGTCTAGCTGGGGCTGTCTGGAACCCAGAAGTTGGATGCTGTAGAGGCCTGGTATGACATGTCACATCATGTGACTCACATGCCTATTTCATCTGCTGTTGTGTGAGACCTGAGGGCAGTAGAAACAATTTGTAGAGGATCCCCATTGTACTGGGCAGTTCAAAATGCATCTTCTCTGTGGAGTAACGATGGACATGAGAATGCACAGGTTTTCATTAAAATTAGTTTTCCTGCCATTGATAGATAAATGAATCTGCCTTATACCAGCCTATTGATCCATCTGGCCCAGTATGGTCCTCTGCAGCTGGCAGCAATTCAGGGTTTTGTTTGGTATTCACCTCTCTAGTCGACGCACACCCAGTTTTTTCATCAGCCAAAGAGAACCTGTCAGAAAAGCTGCCAAGTTCTCATCCTTGAATTTGATTCAGTCATCAAACAGTTGGATGAATAAGCCCTAAAGAGAAGTACTTTTCTTTGCAGCATTATCAAGGACATGGTGCAAGGGTGTTTTGTCCCCGTCCATCTGTCCCTTGTTCCAGCAGTCCACACCCCTCCTTAAGAATGCATAGAAACCTGAGATTTCGTGGCTGTTCCCCCACCTTTTTGTTAGAAAGATACATGTGCAGACAATTGTGATCTATCCAGTTGTCATATTCTCAAAACATACAAAAAGGTAGCAGGTGTGCACAGCATAACTGAAATAATATAGAGCATAGCATTGTAACAGAAGGGGAATTTTCAGTGAGGTATTCCTATACACCAGCATTTCCACATTGTTTAATTCAATCGCTGGGTGTTCTTAGTAAACTGACTGTAGCTGACATTATTTGTTGGAAAAGTCTGTTAACTTTTCTTTTTTCCATCAGCTGTCTACCTTTTGCAATTTCATGTGTCTGCGTTTTTAAGCTTCATGTAGTTATTTCATTGCTTTTGATATGATTGCCAAATTGTACACCTGCAGAAAGCAGCTTTCCACCATAGGTTTGGCTTTCGTCTGGTAGCTGAAGATGTAAATAACAGTAGAAATGAAGATGAGAAAACCCTTCTTTCTGAGGCATGGAGAAATGTTAGAAGCAAGTGATTTAAGAATACAAATTTTATTGAATAAATGTCTGTGTCAGCAAATATCCCATTCCAGCCTGCTTTCATGCTGTTTGTGCTTAATGTTGAGATCCTGCAGAGCCAGATTTTTCCCCAGCATTCTCACCGTAATTTTCAGGTCTGGCAATCCAGATGGATGGTAGCTGGCTGGCCTGCGGCTAGAAGGGAAGTCCTGAAAGGCATAACCAGTGGGGCCAGATCCCATTGCTGTGGTCTAGGCTGGCTCTGCCTTCACTGTAGGAGAAACGTTAAGACCCTGGGCAAGGGTCAGTCTTGCAACACACAATCACTATATGAAATCAGTTGCTTCCATGGCCAAAATGGCTTTCAAATAGAGCTAGACCAGAGGTTCTCCACACTTCCCAGTTCATGGTGCCCTCGCAGGGTAATCCTATGCATGTTTATTTAGAAGTAAATTCCTCTATTTCCAATGGGGCTTATGCCCAGGTAACTGTGCATAGGATTGCAGCCTTAGTGATTTCTTCACACTGTTTCCCTTGGAAATTTAAAGCAGCCTGCAGCACCCCTGTGAGTTTGCTGCAGTGTCCTGGGGCACTGCAGTGCAGTCTGGGAACTATATGGGATTGGACAAGGCTTTGGAGGTCAGATCCACAGGCATCTCTGACTATGGAATCTCCAGCAATGTGACTGTGGATGGAGGCTTCTGGTGTAAGTATCTGTGGCTCTGATCCGAGTCACAAGCTAGACCAAAAAAGTTTCCTCCATTAAGGCAGCAACATACACCCAACAAAGCATACGTGTTAGGGAGTAAGTCCCATTCAAGTCAATAGGCTTCCTTCTCACTAAATAGGTTCAGGATTGGCAAGAGTGCAATCTGGGTACACTTAAGTGCCTCCAGCACTCCTTTCTCCCTCCCAGCCAGCTCCCTTGGGATTCCCTGCTCAGTCCTGCAGTGGCATCACTAGGGTAAGTGGCAGTGCAATGCATCCTATCAGGCTGCTGAAAGAGGCAGTGATTCCGCCGTTTCTAGGACACAAGAAGAGCATGACCAGATCAAAAGGTTCAGGCATCTTCAGCCTGGTTCAGCATCTTCCTTGGCCACCTGCTTCCAGGAAGGTCATAAGAAGGACACGCAGGTCATCTTCATGGTGCATGTCATAAATGACTTGGTCATGCTGCACCTTGCACACTGCTGCCAGGGTATTCCAAGCTGAATCTAGAGCTGGTGTAGGTGGCAGCAGATTCCTGGTGGGACATCAGGGGCACGCCCCAAGATAAGGGAACAAACATTTGCTCACCTCAAGACATCTTGATGCAACTTGTGCCTCTGTGACTTGGAGGAGGTAGGACTGGGTCCCTAAGCAGTTTTCAAATATTTTTAAAATAAAGAGCTTTCAAAAAAACCCTGGGACAAAAAGGCTCAACAATATTAGTTCATGTGGCAATATAACATAAAAAAAACCCCTGCTGTATCAAGCAAAGGCCCATCTAGTCCAGGCTCCTGTATCTCACAGTGGCCCACCAGATGCCTCAGGGAGCACACAAGACAACAGGCTGCCTGCATTCTGTTGCCACTCCCTTGCACCTGGCATTCTGAGGTAAAATTCTAAGGTTCTACTTTCTCTGAGGTACTGGTCATTTGGGGTTCACCTGAGGTGAATGAATTTCCCATTTCTCAACATCAGGATCGAATGTGCTGGTTCAAACTGAAATTCAGACATGGACACATAGGAACAGCGCCACAGGATCAGGCCAAGGCCCATCTAGTCCAGCTTCACACAGTGTCCTACCAGATGCCTCAGGGAGCACAGAAGTCAACAAGAGGCCTGCATCCTGTTGCCATTCCCCTGCACCTGGCATTCTGAGACCGCCTATTTCTAAAACCAGGCAGTTGCACCTACCCATCATGACTTGTAACCTGTGATGGACTTTTCTTCTAAACTTTTCTTTTTAAAGGCATCCAGGTCGGACACCATCACCACATCCTGTGGCAAGAGGTTCCATAGATTAATTACCTGCTGGGTAAAAAGATATTTTCTTTTATCTGGTCTAACTCTTCAGTTTTAGTGGCTGTCCCCTGGTTCTGGTGTTATGAGAGAGGAAAAAGCACATCCCTCTATCTACTCTATCCATCCCCTGCATAATTGTGTTCATCTTAATCATGTCCCTCCTCAGGTACCCTTTTTCTAGAGCCCCAAACGCTGCAGGCTTTCCTCAAAAGGGAGGTGCCCTAGCCCAGTACTCATTTTGGTCTCTTGTGCCAGGCATGATAAATTCGTCTAACTGCATGGTTGGGGTTTGTTTTTTTTTTCAAATTGCTCAGCTAGTTCTTGCCACTGAACAAGGAGGACAGACAACTGCGTCTTTGACATGTTGCCAACCAGCGATTGGCTGAGGGCTGCTGCCCGTTTATGAAAGTCCACATCTGTGAATTTGCAGACCTGACAACAAGTGGATTTCATGTGCGTTTCTATACAGAGATACAGGCTTCTGAGTGGTGTGTAGTGACCCTATGATTGTCTTTTCAAAGATATGTACAAAACCAGGGTGAGGTGATGTGTTAGATTGTCAGCAGCCTAGCTTGAGGTGATGGGGCAAGAAGCCTAGGTGTATCTGCAACATTTTATCGGTGTGTTCTTGTCAACCCTGCTAGATTCTCATGGGTCACCATTTCTTAGACCCCTTCCCTGTATTTAAGAAAACTACGTGGTATGGCCCTCATGTGGGCTATACCTCTTCAGAATGCCTTGAGAGGGGCAAGGTTTCATGTTTAGATGGCCTTCCAGGTAGCAAGTAAAGTTACGTAGAAAACTAGCATGTCAAGGAGAAGATGCATCTTCCTGACATGCTACCTTTCCATAAGCAGTGAGCTTTTGAATCCTCTCCAGCTTCAATTGTGGACTCTCCCACCTGCGTTTTGAAGTGGTATAGCTGAAGGACAGAAATGCTGTTTGTATTTTCTTGATTTGGAAAGTGACTAAAAGTTAGTGGGATGGCAGCATGTGGGCGAGCCTTCTCAGTGGTGGCACCACAATTATGGAGCTCCCTACCAGTATTTAAATATCTGCATAGCAGGCCACATGGTCAGCTAGTTCTTGCCACTGAACAGATTCTGTGTGTGGCACAATCTAACATGCACATCTCGGCTTTCTACGGACACTTCAGCCTTTGAGCTAAAATGACTTGAAAGTTATGAGGCCTGCTCTTTTTTCCAACCATTGTAGAAGAGGTCAGAAGACGATTATTCTGGCAAAGTTTGTCCTTGATTTTTGAATCGGGGCCAAAGAAAGCAAACAGCAGATTGTTTGAGACTTGCAACATGGAACAGTCTCTGGTATCCAACAAGGAAGTGAATTATTTGTACCATTGACTGTTTGCTTTGAAACACTGCATTGTTCGCCTAGAACAGTGATGGCGAACCTTTCGGGCTTGGTGCGTCAAAACTTTAAAAAAATGTTTAATTTGACTCTGCTGGTGTGTCAACTCCTCTTTCAAGCAAAAGAGAAGCAATTTTTTATATTCATTTATTTAGACAAAAAATACAGTCCAATCATGTGTGATGCTATGTATTATATAAAGAAACATAAAATAATTACAAAAATGAAAGGTGAGTAAAACGAACTCAGTTTTTGTCAAGTATTGGTGATTGCTGCCGTGTCGTCCCAAACGTTGCAGTGTGTCACCTTTGACACGCGTGTCATAGGTTCGCCTTCACTGGCCTAGAACAAATTGCTGTCCCAAGATGGAGATACAGCTCCCTCATCTTTTGTGTCACCATCACAGAAGCATTCAATACCTGCCTTGAATGCTTCAACTCCTCCGCTTCCAGTGTTTTGTTGAAACAGGGCAGTGGTGTTACCTTTTCGTATCTTATAGCAGTAATTTTCTACCACTGTGCTGGACACAGGGGTGTGCTGCAAATGGTCTGCAGGTGTGCTGTGGGAGGGTCACATATTAGTAGGGCTAGTAGAGCATAGCAGTCTATTAGTAGGGCTATTAGGGGATGTGAGCAGTGATGTCATCTGGGCACGCCAGGAACCGGAACGCCTGGATGATTGGCAGCCTTCCGCCCCTATGGCGGAGGCCAGCCACACCTCCCTGCGCCTCGAATTGCTCCATTTCAGAGCAATTCAGATGCGCGAGAGGGCGGGCGGGCCCAGGAGCAGCTCGCCCGTCCTCGGGAGAGGCGGCGCGGCCCGGGCCCATCTGCGGAACTAGCAGAACGGCATACTGGGCCGTTCCGCCAGGATGACACCGCTGGATGTGAGCCCCCAGCCGGCATTGTGCTGTGCCTTGTCAATTGCTTAAAAAAAAACCTGATGGTGAGCCCTCACAATTTAAGTACCTTCTGATTGTGCCACAAGATGAAAAAGGTTGAAAATGCCTGTCCTATAGGTTCTTTTGCATCACTGCAGTATGTATGTAACTCTCTGCCTAACGGCGCAATCCTATGCTCCATTTGTACAACCAGCAGAGCATGCACTTTGCTGGTGTCAAGGTGCCATAAAACATGTTGCAGAAGCACGGGAGTTAGTACCGCTGGTGGGAAGGCCTGTGCCCTCCTGATGGTGCCAATGTAGGGCTCGATAACACACCGAAGCAGAAAGGCTCCACACCAGGCAGTGGAAGGGAGAGGGCAGGATTGGTGGCACGTACCGTGTCCTGTCCTCTTTCCCAGTCTAGATCCGTCAACACGGCTCCACTCTGACTTGCGCTGGCGATTTAGCAGGCACAGTTCCGAGTGTACCTGTTGCTACAACTGGAGCTTTCCCCAGGGCAGAGGCAGAAATGGAGATGTCCAGATGGCAAAATTTCCCCATGAGATACAGTGCAAGTCACTGGTGCACCTGGGGGGGGGGGGGCAACGGGTGCACGTGCTCCCTGGTGGCATGCATTGGTGCTGCTGCAATGCACCACCACTGCCCCGTGCAAATTTGTTTAATCATGGGTTTTTGGCCGTTCATGTCGCTCTGACCTCCTCCCCTTCCGTCTTGTTCCTTCTTTAATCCCCAAGGTGGTGATGAATCAGACCCTAAGCATGAGTAAACCCAAGGGCTGAGTCATTGCTTATTGATGGTCATTGGAAAGGAATTGACCCTCACTGACTCTTGCTATGGGACCACGTAGGAGACAACTCTCCATGGGCTTCTGTGAGTCACAATCAAGGGATAAAAAAAAAAAAGTTTCCCAGAACAAAAAAAAATCTTTTCCATGAAGTTTTTGACACAGTTCTCAACCAAAACCAAGCCTAAATAATTGGAACTACTGTTGGATGCCTGCAAATAATTCAGGTTTTCCAGCTCGGTCACAAATGAGCTAGGTCCTTTTTGGGCTCTCAGAAGGAGCCTTTTGGGCTCTCAGAAGGAGGTCTATTAAGAAAAAGACCACAAGTTTTTTGGTCCTCATGGAGGCCCA
>JAJKFI010033925.1:0-19509 GCA_029204185.1 Lerista edwardsae | reverse complement strand
TGGGCCTCCATGAGGACCAAAAAACTTGTGGTCTTTTTCTTAATAGAGTAGCACAGTGGAATTCAAATTTTTTATACCAGGGCCCACTTTTTAGAATGGCACATGGGTCGAGACCCACTAGAAATGATGTCATTAACCTGGAAGTGATGTTGTGGCAGGAAGTGACATCATCAAGCAGGAAGTGCTGTCATTATAATAAAATGACACTCCTGGATGCAAACTGGCACCCTTGGACTGCAGCAATTGCACAACCATGAAACATCCCTGACAGAAAGCAGGTTTAGGACAAAATAAGGTGTAAAAGCGCTGACCTAAAAACAAAATTTTAAAAAACTCTCACTTGAAAATTCAAACTATTAACCTACTATTAACCCTAATCGTTATTAACCAAACTATTAACTCACAAAAGGAATATAACAAAATTAAGGCCTGCACTTTCCAAGATGGCTGCTCCCAGCTTTCCGCGACCCACCTGACATCAGGCGGCGACTGACCAAGTGGGTCCCAAACCGCAGTTTGAATAACACTGCAGTAGCACACTACAAGCTGAAATGGGGCAAAACTGTGGCAGGAGATGGGGCTCTTTAGCACTTTGGGATGGCATATGACCCACCCCCCCAGCTGTATTTTATTATTTTATGATATTTTACCGTCTATGTAGTCTTCACATGTGTTTTTATATTGTAAACTGCCCTGGGGTATAAATGTTCTAAAATAAAATGAAATAAATATTGTCCTTATTTGGAAGACCGTTCCATTGGACAGTGTTTCTGTCTCATAAGGATTGGAAGTTGCCCTCTTCCCCCAGTTTTGCCCTGTTTCCCACAAAACACCACCCAAGCAGAGGGCCATGTTACTCATTCATCAGAATATAAGTCTAGCGAGTTTAATAGTTTGGGGGCCCTTTGCAGTCTGGGCACTTAACACAGATCCGAAGTGGTTTGAAAAAATTGACTGGCCCCAATTCTGCACTCATTAATTTTCAGGTTTGGTGAATTATCAATTTCCTAATTTCCTACTACACATCTCCACACACTTCCTGTTTTGATACATCCTTTCTAAATTTAGATTGCAAGTTCCTCAAGGCAGGAATCAATCTCTCTTGTTTACATCTTGCTGTAGACCAGTGATTCTCAAACTTTTTAGACCAGGACCCACTTTTTACAATGTCACTTGTGTCAGTGGCCCACCAGAAGTGATGTCATTAACCTGGAAGTGATGTAATAGAAGTGACATCATCAAGCAGGAAGTGTAGTCATTGTGACATAATAAAATGACACTCCTGAAATGCAGACTAGTATTTTTAGACTGCAGCAGTTGCACAACCATGAAACATCCCTGATAGAAAGCAAGATGAGGACAAAATAGGATGGAAAAGCACTGAAATAAAAACAAAATTTAAAAAAACCCTCACTTGAAAAATCAAACTGTTAACACTCCCAAAAGGAATATAACACAAGTCAGGTCTGCAGCTTCCAAGATGGCTGCTCCCAGCTTTCCACAACCCACCTGATGACCCACCAAGTGAGTCCTGACCCACAGTTTGAGAAACACTGCTGTAAACCGTACATTGATGGCCCTATAAAACTAATAATCACAATGGCAAGACACTGCTTTGCAACTTGTGCTTTGAACGCAGTGAGTTTTTTTGCTCCAACAACCAAAGTCAATTAATGTTCTTTAATGCTCAGAGGTCGTCCAAGTGTGAATAATCCCTAAAACTCCTGACGGCTGCTCCGCTTGGCACTGGTCGGGCCTTTGGCAACTTGTCTGGTTTGGGTCACCGCATTTTAAGGGAAATTGGGCAAGTTGGAGGGGGAACGCAAGCAGAGAACCAAAAAAAAAATTGAAGAAAAGCTGAAGGAAATGACCAGCTTGTGCTTCAAAACATTTAAGAATGGATGTAAACACAGCTTTCCAATATGTACTAAGCCAGTGGTACCAAACTAGTGAGTTGTGCCACTGCTGGGGCTAGGAGGGTGTGTGTGTTTTTTACTTACCACAACCCAGTGCCAGCCTCTGGCATGCAATCCGCTTCCGATTTTGCAATTGCCCTGGGAAACTCACCAGTGCCCTTGAGAGGGGAGTGCAGGGGGGGCTACATCATATCTGGGTCCAGGGTCGAAAGCGGGGACTCAGAAAATGCTTGCATATATTGTGGGAAGGCAAGCATTCACATTTTGTGTAAGCCTGCGTCATTTTATACAAGTTGTGTATCCCTGATCATAACTGCTTGGGACAGGAAGGTGTCTGGATTTCAGATTTGGCAGGATTTCAGAACCATTGCATAAAAGTGATGAGAAATGCTTCCTCTTGCTCCTTTCACTGTCACCCATTTGGGTGTCTGCTGGCCTCTGATATTTTTCAACAATGTCTGTACAGGTACACACCACAGGTACTTGCACTGCACATGGGAATGAGCCAAGACCTTCTAGTGTTCACATTACAGAACATTTTTTCAAGTTTTGGCCAAAAGTGTCTGATTTCGGAATAGCCTGAATTTTGGATGTCCGGATACGCGGTAATTACCTGTATACAAAATTCGTAGGAATTTTGATCCAGTGGAGAAGGGAAGGCCAGCTGGGTTTCTTATGGGAGAAAACACACTCCAAACTGTGTAAGTCTTAGGGCCCAATCCTGAGGCCCTTTTCACTGGCAGTACAAGTGTATCGCTGGCTAAAAGTGTTGCGAACATGCCATAAAGCACGTCCACGACACTACACCACTTGTGCTGGGGTGGAGTTGAATTAGTGTCTGGCTCCAGTGTGGGCAGTCAGAACAGCTGGCACTACAGCAGTGCCGGCTGGCCGCTGGTTAGCCTGTTTGGGGCGGGGGAGGTGGGGCGGGAGAGGAACTGGGCAAGGGGAGGGGAAGGGCAAGCCCATGAGGGGGTGGGAACCGGCAGCGGCTACCACCACCGGATCCAATGCCCTGCCCAACATGGGGTTGCTCGATTCACTGCCAGCAAAACAGCCAGCATTGACTCGAGAAGCCCTACTGCAGGAGATGGGCTTTCCCTGGGGGAAGGGAATGAATGCTCCCTTCTTCTGAAGAGCCACTGGTGGCTGCCTGACCATTTGTCTACTGCTGTGCCGCAGGCAGGCAGCTCAAGATTGGGCTACCCAAGGGGAAAGCCAACATCTTTCATTGTACCTAGAAACCTCATTGGCACCCAGTGAAGCTTGGGTGAGCTCCCTGGTTTGATTTTTGGCAGCAGCAGGGCTCAGTAAGGCCGGGAAAGGCTCCAAGCCCAAAAAACCCAAGACACTGCCATCTGTGCAGAAAAGACTGAGCAAGGTGACATGCGGCACAAGGCCACTTCCTGTGTCCTTGTGCCTACTCGCCCCACTCCGCTGAATGGGGCTTGCAGGGTTTGGGCCTGTTTCAAAAGGCCGACCCACCTTGTCTGTGCGCACCGAGGACCGCAGTGCGGGTGCCGTGTGGCTTTCGGGTCTCTCGCAAACCTGCTCAAGCTCCTTCAGCAAAACCAGCCGCACCCAGGTTGCCAAGGTCCCTGTGCTCAGGCCAGAGCAGGAGACCCCGGCCCCTGCGGGAAAGTGAGTCGACTCGCGGGTGGGGTTGGGAGCCAAGGCGGAAGGAGCGGAAAATCGGCTGTGGATGGCTGAGCCCAGCTGGGGTCGCAGTTGGACTCTTGGATGCTGTGAGTGCATTGTAAGCTGGGAGGTTGGGAGTTGGCCTGTCAGGCTGCTTGAACTTAATTGAAAACACATGCCTGTGTGTGTCCCCTCCTCCTCCTCCTCCTCCTCTCCCCCCCCCCCCCCGGCCCTCACGGCTGAGAAATTTTTGTCTGCTTCTTTGCGGCTCAGAATCTGCGGAACCTCACATTCCAGCAAACACCATGCTGGAGAAAATTGCAGGCCTTCCAAGCATCTACCTCCTGCTCCTCTTCCCTTCCTCGGTCAGCTCCTGCCCCAGCCGCTGTTTGTGCTTTAGGACCACTGTGAGATGCATGCATCTGAGGCTGGAAACCATTCCTGAAGTCCCACCTCAGACAAACGTACTGTAAGTAGCATTTTCATTTGGCGCGGTTTCGGATTTTGCATTAACTTGAACGTGCACTGAGAGAGGCAATGCAGCCAATTGCCTAGCAAGCCAGCCTTGGAATCTAGAAGGCTGGGAGCCAAGTCCCAGCTCTGCTACCGACTGACTGCGCATCCCTTGGGAAGTTGCACAGGATTGTGCCTTACTGTTGGGTGAGTCGTTGTGACAGCAGAGTCGTGTTCTAATTTGAACTATATTGCCATATCAGTAAGTGCCATATCAATAAGATTATCTATGGCAGAGGTTCTCCATCTGTGGATCGGGACCCACCAGAGGGTCGCGAGCCAATTTCAGGTGGGTCACGCAGCACCTAGGGCAGCCATATTGAAAATATGGAAAAATGGGGTGCTAGAAAGGGGGAGGGCTGTGTGGTTGTTCTGCTTGTGCCAAGGCTGTAAATAGGCTTGTTTTCTCCCCCTTTCTAATTGTTATTGGAAAATAGCTGAGAAATAACCCAACTGATTGCTGCCTTCTCAGGAAAGCAGCAGGCTCTGCTGTCACTGTGACGGCACTTCCTGCCATGACATCACTTCTGGTGGGTCCTGGACAGAGTGTCATTCTAAAAAGTGGGTCCCGGTGCTAAAAAGTTTGAGAACCACTGATCCAAGGTAGTCTAATTTTATAAAGTATTTTATTGAATGTTTTGTATTTTATGCCACTTGGAGCATCTTGCAGGCATCCTTAAATAATGGAAATAAATATTGTCAATACAGTATTGTGCACGTATGTAATGCTAGAACAGAAAGAAAGATCTCTGTCCCCAAAGAGCTTACAGTCTATGTCACAGGACAAGAACTTACGGGAAAGGGAATGTCAAAGGTAATAGAGATGTTTGTTTCCAGTGCCTAAGATAGGATCACAGCCTAAATCTTACTGAACACAATGGGCTTATTTCTGAATTTAAAAAAAAACAAAAAACCACTATTTTTAAACACCTCTAGCAGTAAGGAATTAATTTCACACATGCAGATTTCAAAACAGGTTATCAAATTTGTAGTAATAGTCTTCCGTGCATAATGTGCCTCTCTATAAGACCAGGCACAGCTTGTTTGTTTGGTAGGGCTGTTTCCTTTAAGGCATATGTGTACCTGCCGCAGGTGGGGATAAAAAAATGGGAGCCTCAGCAGGTGACCCCATCTAAAGACCTTGGGTGAAGTGGCAGCATGAAATGGTTCTGTCTCACCTTGTGCATTTTGAACAAAGAAAAATCCTAAACATTTTCAAAAGGAAATAGAACGTTACAATTCATGGTTGTGATTTTACTTGGCTTCTGGTCATCTGAACAGAGCGTGAGGATGCTTGGCGGAGGTTGCCCATAGTTTGTATGTTGCTGGGCTGCTGCTGAGTGAAATGATATCTAGGAAATCCTTTCGCTCCAGTTAATAATGGAAAATTCTGTGAGGGGAGAGGGTGGATTCTCCGGAAAATGCACATTTTCGCACTTTTAAAAGCAAGATCATGGCCTTTCTGAAATTCCACTTTCCCGGTTTTCCAGTTTCTTTCTTCTTTGCAACCTCAACCTATATTGCGGGGGTGGGGTGGGGGTGAGGTGGGGAAGCAGAGGAAACAGACCTCCTTGAAAAAACACAAGGGGATTAGCAAGACACACCTGCCCTGATCTGCAGAATTCTGACACCTCTTCTGTGCTGGGTGTGAATTCCTTCAGTGTGTGGAGGAGGTGGAAAGAGGCATACGCAAAGGGCTCATGTCTGTTTTCAGTGGAGAAAAGGAGAAAGAAAGGAAGTCACCTTAACATTCTGCGAGTGCAATCCTAACCTGGAGTTAGGCTGGCACAGTTAGGCCAGCAACATTTGGCCAGCACAAGGGACACAGTAAAGGATGTTTGGACCACTCTCGGAGTCAGAGAGGCCAGCACACAGATGTGCGCCATCCCCCCTGACTCCAAGAGTGGTCCAAACGCACTTAATGGTGGCCCTTGTGCCAGCCAAATTCGGCTGGCCTAACCGTGCCAGGTTAGGATTGTGCCCTGGAGCTGGAATGGAGAGTCATAAAGGCAGAGAATGAAAGCAGAGAGAGGGGAAAAGTAAACTTCTGGTGCAGACCAATATCCAGCAGCAGAAGAAAAAAACCCCACACTTGTTTTCAGTTAGATGAACAAAGGTCCATAGTATCGTAGCGAGGAAGCCAAGGGAACCAGCCCCTTCCATGGCGTCTGGCGTCTGGCCTTGTCAAGCCGTTGCTGAAACATTAGCTGTAAAATGCACGTTTGCCTCTACTTGTGTGTGCGTGTGTGTGTGTGTGTGTGTGTGTGTGTGTTCTACAGCATCAGTTCTCAGGATTTTGGAAGCACCCTGTAGAGTTCACGCTAAGTAGCACAGTGGGTGGCTTAGCTGCAGGGGAACGGCACAGCAAGTACCGCAGGCACCACAATGTGCTGTGTAAGCAGCCCCTCCCACCCGCCATTGGAGCCAATCTGGGCAGCTGCTGCAACTGCATTGCCATCACTGCCCAGAATGGTTCCAATGGTGAGTGGGAGGGTCTGCATACACGCCATGTTGCAGCACCTGCGGGACTCACCGCCTCACCCCTTGTAGCTCTGAGCGCAGCTTGTTCTCCCAGGCGGCTCGTTGTTCCCAGGTGCAAGAGTGTGCGGTGGGTCAAACAAAAATGGGTCAGGATGGAAATCAGTGTTAGGTAACAAATTGTACACAACAACCAATTGTGCAGGTGCTATAGCCATTAGACTGGAAGGTAGGTAGTGGTGTATGTGTGTGTGTGTGTGTGTGTGTGTGTGTGTGTGTGTGTGTGTGTGTGTAGGCACGATCAGCGGTGGCATTCAGCCGGTACGCTGGGCGGGAGGAACGGGGGAGTGGCAGCTCGCCCGTAGCTTACCGCTCCATTTCGCTGTCTTCCCCACCCCCGCTGCCGCTCACTCGTTCCTCCCGCCCAGCGTACCGGCTGAATGCCGCCGCTGGGCACGATCCTAACCAACGTTCCAGCACTAACATAGCTGAGTTTGGCTGGTACAAGAGCATTTCCGGACATTTCTGGGTGGATGGGAGGGAGTTTCCAGGCAGAGGGTGAGCAGGCCAGAAGGTGGGCTGGCCCAGGGAAGGGGGTGGAGCTGGGAGGTGGCCATTTACTCCTGCTAACTGGGCAAGAGGCACTTTTCCAAGGGGTGCTCCTCTTATATTTAGCAGGGGGAGAGTAATTGTCCCTCTTCGCCCCTGCGCAGTGTCTTGTCTAGTGGCTGTTGCTGGGGGTGTTCCGCATTATTTTTAGATTGTGAGCCCCTTTGGGACAGGGAACCATTTAACTTTATTATTACTATTTGCCTGTAAATTGCTTTGTGGACTTTGTGTTCAAAAGCGATATATACCGTATTTCCCCAAGTATAAGACGCATCTTTTTCCCAAAAAACTTGGGTGCATCTTATTCAAAGGGTGTGCCGGGAAGCGCTGCGTTCTCCGTGCTCCCGCTTGCCTTAAGAGCCGCCGGCCCCAAAAATGTATTTTTCAAATTTCTGGCCCCAAAATTAAGGTGCATCTTATACTTTGGTGCGCCTTATACTTGGGGAAATACGGTAAGTACCTATTGATTGATGGATGGATTAGGCTGCATGCAAGCTCCCATCCCCAGGCCGCACAGCAGGCACACAGGAGGCACAGATCCAAGGAGCCCATTGGGGCAGCTCGCGCCTACAAAAATGTGCCCTTGGAGGCTCCTGCCTGCTCCCATTGTACGCTGGATATGGCACAGAGCCACCGGCCTGCCCGTTCCATCGCAAGCTCGGATTGTGCCCATAAAGGAGCCTGCTGCTCCACGTTTTTGTGAAAGAGCAGGCTTAGAGCAAATCCCGCAGTCACGTTTCCATTGTTCCCGTCTCTCCGATCCGTTTTTGTTCTTGGTCCTCCCACTCCTGCCTCCTGCCTCCAGCTAGAAACAGCCGAGGTCCTGGCTTCCAGATCTGACTGTATCCAGAGATCCATTTATCCTTAATAAAGAAACCTCCTCACTTTATCCTAAGTACATAACGGGGAGAAGGAAGCGAATGTGCAGATAAGTCAGCTATGGAAGGATGTGATGGATGAAGGCAGTTGCGTTTCGGCTGCAGCCAACAGCCCAGCTGTGATCTGGTGGGACCGGGCCAGTGGCCCAGAGGCAGGAGCAGCTGCAAACAGTTTGTGCAGCAACTTTCAACTCAAATAGGACGTTAGTTGTTCGTTCCACAGCGTCACATTTATTTTCAGATGTATGGATATGTGGGGAAAAATGAGCAGCAGCTTGCAGATCCTGCATTTTTGGGAAGCAGTTCATGTCCATGTGCATCACCTGCAAAAGTACCTTAAGACCCAATTATATGCATCCTTCCACCATGCATGTAAGTTAGGAAAGATGTGAAGCAGTCACTGCACACAGGAGCCAGATGCGCATAAAAACTGATTTCTGCAACCTTTCCTTCCCTTTTCCGGAGGCACTGCCCAGGAGATTTGTTGTTGTTCGGTCGCTAAGTCGTGTCCGACTCTTCACGACCCTATGGACCACAGCACACCAGGCCTCCCTGTCCTCCACTAGCTTCCTGAGTTCACCCAATTTCATGTTCATTGCTTCGGTGACACTGTCTAACCATCTCATCCTCTGCCGCCCCCTTCTCCTTTGGCCTTCCACCTTTCCCAGCATGAAGCTCTTTTCTAAAGAGTCCTCTCTTCTCATGAGGTGGCCAAAGTCTTTGAGCTTCAGCTTCAGGATTTGTCCCTCCAGGGAGCAATCAGGCTTGACTTCCTGGAGGACTGACCGATTGGATCTCCTTGCAGTCCAGGGGACTCGCAAGAGTCTTCTCAGCCCAAGAGATTAGCATCCCCCCCCCCATGAAATTAGCGTCCTAACAGTTGTCTCTTGGCCCTTTCACTCTAGCAATGCTTCCCAATCTGTGGGTCACGACCGACCATTGGAAAGCAAAACTGGGCCACCTTAAGGAGAGAGGCCCAGTTTTGGGTGTCCTGACAGAGCCTCAGCTATCGCAGCAGCATGGGCACCCAGTGCCCTTTTAATGTACATGGAGGGTGAGGGGGCCTTCAGGGGGGGTTGGGGAGGCCCACAGCCCCTTCCGCTGGTCTCCCTGAAATAAAAAGAGCCCCATTTTGAGTGCAAACACCTGCTCCTGGCTTGTGCAGGAAACCCAGAAGCACACGTTTGTGCTCTGTGGGGCTCCCCGACCCTCCTGAAGGCCCCCCCAACCCACCAGGTACGTTAAAGGGGCACTTGATGCCCAGGGTGCTGCAATCCCTGCAGTGCCATCGGGACACCTTCCCCAGCACCAGTCCCTGCCCCCACAAATACTTACAGCGATCCCAACGTCCGAGGGAATCGCTGCTCTGCAGCAATGTGTCTCAAACTGTGGGTCATGACCTGATGTCAGGTGGGTCACAGAAAGCTGAGAGCCGCCATCTTGGAAGCTGCAGACCTGACTCTTGCTATGTTCCTTTTGTGAGAATGCACAGTTTGAATTTGCAAGTGAGGTTTTTTGGGTTTTTTAAAAATGTTTTTAGTTCAGTGCTTTTCCATAATATTTTGTCCTAAACTTGCTTTCTGTCAGGGGAACATTTCATGGCTGTGCAGTGGCTGCAATCCAAGAATGCCAGTTTGCATTCAAGGAGTGTCATTTGACTACATCACAATGATGGCACTTCCTGCTTGATGATATCATTTCCGGCGGGTCCTGACACAAGTGTCTCTGTAAAAAGTGGGTCCTGGTGGTAGGAAGTTTGAGAAACTCTGCTCTATTATTTTTATTCCATGAACTCTTTGTATATCTAAGGTGGCAGCAGCCCTATCCACCCATACGTGGGAACAGTGTTCTACAGGAGTCACGAAGCCTCAGTTGTGGGGTAATGACATCTTACTAGGGCACCACCAGGGAAAGGAAGAGGTATCTGGTTACCGCTTCAGGTACCAGGAAATTGTATCTCAGACCTGCTCAGGTTCTTAGCAATTGTGCTGAAGTAGCTTTCACTAGTGCCTAGTTTCATGATTATGTTTCCTGCTCTATCTAATAAGAATATTTGGTTACAGTGAACAGTGCTGGGAGTGGAGAGGCAGGGTGGGGAAGAGAAGATCCTGGGAGAGAGCGGGATTGACAGTGGGGTCCAGTCTTATACTTCGTGTGTGTGTGGGGGGGGGGGTTCATGGCATCAAAAAGGTTGAGGACCACTGTGTGGGAGTAAGCCTCATTGACTTGATAAATGGAATATGCATATGAGTAGGCATGGATGGGCTTTGGCTCGCCCCCACCTGCAGGCAGCGCGCATAGGATTGGGGTCGTAGTTGAGCACCCTCCACAAGATCACATGCCGCTCAGTGCTCTTTTCCGCTGGATATCTTTTTTTATCTGGCTCTCTTTCCGCAAAGTACGGAACAGGTTTCACTTTGAAATAATCCACTCACACTTGTGGAAGGGTTGAAATTTGGCACGTAGAAATAATCCAAGCCTTTTCTTTGGCTCTAGCAAACATTTTATTTCAATTAAAAACAAGTTCCCTTCCTGCTGCGTGCCCGAAGCATTAAACAACCCAGACAGAAAGGCAAGGCAAGGCAAGGCAAGGCAAGGACAGCAGGCCTGGGGGAGCCGAGGCAGGCAGCGCATTGCTTAGAGCAGTGCTCTTCAAATGGTGGGTCGTAACCCACCATAGGGCGCAAAAGAGGGGCCATTTGCCCTTAAGGGGAGTGGCCCCAGGAAGCATTGCCTGGCAGCGCCACAGCGATTGCAGCACCATGGGCATTGAAGGGGGGCACTTGGGGGGGGGCTGGGGGGCCCAGAAGGGTTGGAGAGGCCTGCCACCACCTCCACGGGTCTTCCCAATGCTGAAAATAGCTCTGTTGTAAAGTCAGAGCTGGAGACGTGGTGGCGCAGCGGGTTAAACCGCTGCTGCTGGGCTTTCCGGCCGGAAGGTTGGGAGTTCAAGACTGCGCGACGGAGTGAGCTCCGGTGGCTTGTCCCAGCTCCTGCCAACCTAGCAGTTCGAAAGCACCTAAATGCAAGTAGATGAATAGGGACCACTTCGGTGGGAAGGGAATGGCGTTCCGTGTGCTACGGCGTAGAGTCATGCCAGCCACATGACCACGG
Organism: Lerista edwardsae; assembly: GCA_029204185.1. NCBI lineage: Eukaryota > Metazoa > Chordata > Lepidosauria > Squamata > Scincidae > Lerista > Lerista edwardsae. The sequence goes on along the minus strand of JAJKFI010033925.1, from coordinate 8,363 downwards.
AAGCTTGACCTCAGACAAAACGCCGGCTCTACAGGCTTTGAAACGGAGATGAGCACCGCCCCCTACAGTCAGTCACGACTAGACCATTCAGTCGTGGGGAAACCTTTACCTTTAAAGTCAGAGCTAACTTCCTGTTTGACACCCAGGAATGTGTGAAAGTGATAAAAGAGCCTAATATGTCCGAGCAGGCGCAAAGCTAATTTCTTTGTAAGCTGAGCAAATCCAGAACAGCGAATGGTTGTGCGACATCATTTAGCAGGTCTTTCAGCTGAGTACATTTGAGAGCTGCCGCTCGTCCCCTTTCGAAACTAACTTGGGAGCTGGTGGGAAGTGGTGGCACACGGGGTGACCCAACGCCCACTTTTTCCAAGACATGTCCTACATTTCAACCTCCTGTCCTGGGTAAATTTCAAAGTGTCCTGCATTTCAAGACAGACGGGTGTGTGTGTGTGTGTGTGTGCCAGCATCAAGGGGGACTGCCAGCATCACTTGCTTTCACGTTTGTCCTTTGTTTGTTCATTGGGTTGCATTAAAGGCAGGAAAGACACCCCAAAATCAATAGCCTTTATTTTGTTACGCTCTACATTTTTCTTGAATGTCCCACATTTTGGGGTGCTGTGTCCTCCTTTGGGGTTATGGCATCTGGTCACCCTGGTCACACACAAGTGACAAAGCTCTTACCCTCCTGCTTACAAGTCACACACACATCACCTATGGGAAGGCAGGGGGTTTGAAGCCCTGGATAAATGTGGAAGCTTATTTGTATTTGGCGTGACGGTGATGCATTGCGCACAGGTCAGTGCGCTTTCTCTGTGCTTTCTGCCACTTTTAATACGGCAACCTTCACCATGCAGCTCTGCAACTAGGATGGGGACTTTGTCGTCATGATGCGTCTTCTGCCGCACTGGGTGCAAAACATTCATGAGCACCCTGGTGGGATACCCTAGCCTCTGTGGTAGACAGTGGTGCCGTGACTGGCCTCTGCATTTCTCTGTTGTTAAGGAGATCTCAGCATTCACATCCTCCAGGGTGAACCTTGCAAAAGGGAGCACCTAGAGTTGTTTGCCTTTGTTTATGTGAACAGAGATGTTCTCCAAGAAGTATTCTGCCAAAGTGTCCGGATCCCAGTGACGTGGAGTGGGGAGTGAGGCAGAATTGCCCTCCTGCAGTACTTTGAAAAGTGCCTCCACTGCTACTGCAGTGGGTGTGATCCTGCAAACACTTACAACCCATGGGCTTCAGCTGCTCAGCGTCCATGGATTGTAAGTGTTGGCGTGATCACAGCAGTGGCAGCACTTTTCAAAAAAAAAAAAATTCCAGTAGAGAGTTCTACCTCACCTGCAACACCTGCACCACACATAGCTGCTGGATCCACCATCCTTGGCCCTGATGCACCACTCCTCTCCCCCCACTATCTGAGAACCCAGCTGCGCATGAACTAAGTAAGATCTCCTTTTCTTTCCAGGGATTTGCGCTTCAACCACATCAGAGACATCCAGCCTGGAGCCTTCAGGAACTTGAAGAGCCTCAACACACTGTAAGTGGTCCAGATCCCTTGAAGGTTTATGCTCTGTTTGGGGCACATTTTGATCCTGCCTTTCCTATTCAACTCAGGGTGACGTGCAGGAGGGTGCTCTCCCCTTTCCTGTTTTAGCCACACAACAACCCTATGTGTGATTGACTGTGTGTAAGGTGTGTGAATCACCACTATAATGATGGTGATTATGATGACTGTTTCACAGTGGAGTGGGGCATTGTATTGGAAAAGGCAGGAGATACTCTGTGGAGACAGGGAATGGTATCAGCAGTGGCCCCTTGTCCCAGATTAGCCAGGAAGTACCGGTTAATCCCAGAGCTTCTGCAAGCCTCAAGAGCACATCTGCAGCCTAGGTAGGCTGATGTGGGCTCTGGCTAGGAAGGGAGATTGGCACAGGTGGAAAAGGGTGTGGCTGATGAGCTAGAGCCTGCCCAGCATCAGACACCGATTGGCCTGCCTCAGTATAAAGTTGGAGGCAGGAGGTGCAGGAGGTTAGCACTGGGTAGGTGCTGGATGGATGGATTGTTAAAGGACTGGATAAAGGAAGGGTGATTGGCACCAGGCAGGTGTCGGTAGGAAGGAAAGTGGCTGTGGATTGACTGACTGATGGATTGCTGGATGGACTGACTGGATACTTGGTTATTGGTGAGCGGGTTCCTATGGTGTCTTGGTTGGAGAATTGTTGTATGGCTGCCACGCCCCTGGAGCCACCAAGTGGAGGAGGCAGGTGTGGCTGCCTATTGTTTGCTGGTGGGGTTTTGTGGTGCCAAGTTAGACTTAGGGTATCTGGAGCTAAGCTGGTGATGAGGAGGAGCCTCTGGAGGAGGCTGGCCAGCCGTGAATCCAAGCAAGGCTGCTGGAAGAGAGGAGGCCCAGTGAGTGAAGGAATCCCCTCCCTCTTGCCTATCTCTGAGGCTGCTTAAAGGGGAAACCAGTCAGCCTAGTGTGGGCATTGGGGCCCTTGGGGAGGCCCAGCAGGGAGTTTCTGGCAGAACCGGTGTAGAACCTGGACCTCCCCTGTCGTAATCTTACACTCTAACCCAGAGACTTAACTGGAAGCCTTGCACCCAGGGCAGTGACATCATGCCATCACATGACATTATTATGTCACTTCCTGGTTATCCCTGGAGGAGGAGACACTGATGGCTTTGGGCCCCTGTTCCTTCTCCTGTGGCGGCTCCCCCTTTGGACACCCCAGAAGTGACTGCCTTGCACATTGTGCCCCCCTTTTTATGTAGCACCTGGGGCAGGTACCCCTCAGGCTCCACCCTAGTTACGCCTCTGCTCTAACCACCACTACACCATGCTGGCTTTCAAAATAGATTGGGGAAAGGGAGAAATGGCCTAGGCTTGTGCTGCAGGCTATTTGGTCCTTGTTTGTCAGAAGGACCCCAGCCGGGAATGATTTTGGCTGGTGCGCAGAGACTATGTTAATGAATCGTCGGCTGGACCATTTCTCCAGCCAGCTTTATTCTTGGCTCCTCTTGTGTAAGCAGTGTCACCTGCTTCATTGTTTTTGGACTGATCTGAACTTGTGTTGGATCCCAGATTTTCCCAGCCCTTATGTCTGACTTCAGAGCTCACTGGCTCCTATCAACACTCAGCATTTCAAGGTCCTTTCAGGATACAGCGTGATTGTAGGTGTTCCCTTACCGCTTTGTTTTCAGTTATTTTCTCACTTAGATTGAAAGCAATTGCATGGCATTAACTGCACTGAATGGGGGAGGGGGAATTAATTGATATTACAATGCAATGCTGTGCCTGTTTTCTCAGACACAGGACTCTGATTTCAGTGGGACATACTCCCTAGCACACGAGCATAGGGTGCAATCATGGCTGCTCAAGGGTGCCATTTATTGATTCCACCAAATGTGACAGTTGTGCCCTTGCCTTCCCTAAAGACTCACAATCTCTCCATGATCATCCATTTATTTATTTGAGATATTCTTACCCTGCCTCTCAAGTGCAAGGATTCACAAGGTATAGCTATCCAGCAGAATATAACATCACAATGACATCAAGCGTCAACAGATGAAACTATTATAAAGACCTAGGTATCTTTAAAAGGGGATTGGACAGATTTTTTGGAGGAAAAGTCCATCGTGGGCTATAGGCCATGATGGGTGGTGCAACCTCCTTACGTTAGTAGTAGGCTACTTCAGAATGCCAGGTGCGAGGGAGTGGCAACAAGATGCAGGAATCCTGTTGTCTTGTGTGCTTCCTGAGGCATCTGGTGCACCACTGTGAGATATAGGAAGCTGGACTAGATGGGCCTTGGCCTGATCCACTGGGGCTGTTCCTCTGAGTAAATGTCTGAAGAGGAGCATCTGGTTCTGGTGGCTGTCAAAGAGAAATGCTGTGGAGAATCTTGACTGGCCACCAGTGTGTTTACCTCAGAATTTACCTCAGAATTCCAAGTGCAAGGGAGCAGCAACAGGGTGCAGGCCTCTCCCTGAGGCATCTGGTGGGGCACTGTGAGATACTAGAAGCTGGACTAGATGTGCCTTTCCCTCAGAAAAAGCAGAACCTCAGAATTTTACCTCAGAATGCCAGGTGCAAGGGGGTGGCAACAGAATGCTGGCAGCCTTCTGTGCTGTTGGCAGCCAGTTGTCTTGTGTGCTCCCTGAGGCATCTGGTGGGCCACAATGAGATACAGGAAACCAGACTAGGTTGACCTTTGGCCTGATCCAACAGAGCTCTATGTTCTTATGATCAGCAAAAGAAACCAAGCATAACATGAGTATCAAACCACATCAACACCGTTGGTCAAAAGACCAACATTTGAGGACTTGATACTGGCCTGTTCAGTATTCCTGCTCTTCCAGGATCCTGTCCTGATGCTTGCAAAAGGTGAGAGGCAGGGAGCTCATCCTGTGAAGCAGGCAGGTTTCTCCCCATGTTGGTGCTGAGCAGTGCCTCTGACCATCCTTGTGCATGACCTTCAGGGTCATGATCTGATGGCCAAAGCAAAGTTTGGCCTTCACAAGGGACACCGTAAAGTATGTTTGGACCACTCTCGAAGTCAGAGAGGCCAGCACACAGACATAGACCATCCTCTCTGACTGAGAGTGGTCCAAATGTGCTTTACAGTGTCCCTTGTGCTGGCCAAACTTTGCTGGCCTAACTTTGCTGGCCTAACTCCAGTTTAGGATTGCACTCTTAGAGCACAATCCTAACCTGGAGATAGGCCGTCACAGTTAGGCCAGCAAAGTTGGCCAGCACACCATAACGTACGCTTGGACCACTCTCGGAGTCAGAGGCTAGCAAACAGACGTGCACCATCCTCCCTGACTCTGAGAGTGGTCCAAACATGCTTTACAGTGGCCCTTGTGCTGGCCACACTTTGCTGGCCTTACTGTGCCGGCCTAACTCCAGGTTAGGATTGCGCTGTCAAGCAGAAATTTAAGCCGGAGGCGAATAGTTTCAAAACCTGGGTATATAAAAAGGGTGGGTAAGAGGAGGTTGGGGCAAAAAGACTAGCGTGGTGAAGCCAAGTTCATGATCACTGTATGCTTACGGGGTGTTAGCTTCAGGACAGTGCATGCTCCTTTTGAGGAAAGAACCCTGAGGCAGCAGCATAGCTAGAGGTCAAAATGCTGATATTGGCGCTGCCATAACAACGGCCCCTCTTCCTCACTGCCAGAGCCTTACAGGGTGGTGATAGGAATGCTGAGACACCTCCCTCGTGTTGCTCTTGCTGCCCTGTATGGCTCTGGCCGCAAGGGGGAGGGGTCACCCACGCGGCACATTGCTGCGCTATCAATAGTGTTTTGCACTGCCTCTAGCTATGCCACTGCCCTGAGGCTTAAGTTGCCTTTGCAAAAATGTATTTCTTTACAAATGTACAGATTGTGTAGGCATTGTAGAGAGTGTGGAAGCCAGCACAAAGGTGAGTTGTGCTCATCAGGGCTTCGGAAAGGTGTTTCATCAGCAGCAGCATAAATTGTTGCTACAGAACCTCAGCACCCTGGAATTCAGTTTGCCCCAGATAATCTTAACCACTCTCCAACTCAGGCAAGGCTTTTGCTGCCAAAAGAATACAGGTGGATATTCTCACGTTCAGTGTTTTGATTTCCCAAGGAAAGGGGGACACTGTTGTGCTCCACTTGGGAAATCCAAGAAGCTGCACGTTTCTGTGGTGAAAAAGTAAAATCTATGCCTCTTAATAGATTTTAAGCCAACATTAACGTGTGGCTCAGCCTGCCAAATCACCTTAGGTGAGCGCTAGCAGAGGTGGCCTGCAGGAATCTGTGGCTGTCTTGTTCAAGGCACAGTGAGACTTTGATTTGCCAAAGGAAGGCAAAGCAGGCCAGAAAGATTAGCATGGAATCCACTACCAAGAAGGCTTTTCTCATGAGTTAAGAGTCTGGACATGGATACTATGACAACGAAAACAGTGTGGGGAGGTAAACAAACATACAGACCATAGCTGGGCTCTGACTGCCTCCTTTTTGACCTGGCAGTCTACCTTCATTTGAATGTCCAGGCCTTGTTGATTTTCCAGTTCCCCCAAACATCCCAGCTACAGAGGAGGAAAAAGGTCCAAATGACCTCACAGAAGTGTTCTGCAAAGGTTGCTTTTGGCAGGGGTCAAATCATGCACATCAGTCTAAGGGTGCAACTAGACAAGGCTGCAGGAGATCTGCGGTTGGCGCCACTGTGTTTTTTTTTAAGGGCAAAAGCAGCCATGGGCACACACACGTCTTTCTGTCTGGAAGTCCTTCCCCCAGGAGCCGCTTCTTGCCTTCAGTGTGTGCAGGTGGAGCCTTTTTATCCCCAAAGGTTCCATTCCAGGAACTCCTGTGGATGCCAAAAAAAAAAAGTGTTAAATGAAATCATGCTGTTAATTAGCATTCATCCTTTGAAAAAGCTCTTATCTTTGCAATGGGCTGCAGCCATTCTCCAGGGGCTTACAGCAATTAGTTTCCATTAACTGAGATCCCTTCCTTTTGCCCTGGAGCAAGGCGAAAAATGCAAAACGGAAGTGATTAATCCTGGGATGAGGAAGGAGGTCTTATCTCAGAGCTAATGAGATTGGCTGCAGATCTCAGGGGTGCAGCTGCATTGCCGTGGTTGTTGTTGTTCAGTTGCTAAGTTGTGTCCGACTCTTCACAACCCCATGGACCACAGCACGCCAGGCCTCCCTGTCTTCCACTAGCTTCTGGAGTTCACCCACTTTCATGTTCATTGCTTCAGTGACACTACCTAACCAAAAGCGTTTTCAAAACACTTTTTAAAACGCTTAATTAACAGCACTTCTTTGTTAACAGCACTTCTTTTCTGCGGTCCACAGATGCGAAGGCTCAACCTGTTTGTCCTGGGGAAACACTGCAAGTACCCTTCCCACAAAAGTATCCCAAATTGCATCCAACAACTTCTTGCTTCTTTAGACAGTTACACAACCTCCCCACTAGGCGGCAGTGTAGAGCAATGTGTGTCAGTGGACAGGATGTTTGCAGAACCAGGAGAGGAAAGGAAGGGAGTTTTCCTGTCTAGTAACTTTCTTGTGCGTGTGCCTTCTCCGGAATAACTGCGACTGAAGGGAAGATGCCATCCTTTGCTGGGGGGCCCAAAGAGCTTACAGTGTGACATATTTCGCAATGCCCAAATGAAGTTGTCTTGTATTGAGTCAAACCATTGTGCCCTGGTCTAAGGCTGCCTGCTCCAACTGGCAGCTCCTCTCCAAGGAAAATAATTTTCCTGGGCCTTTCACCTGAGTTATACCAGAGTTTGTGCCTGCAGCCTTTTGCACACAAAAGGTGTCTGCACCACCCATGAACCACACCTACGACACCGCTGTGATTTGTACATTGTCATAGTCACTTCCTCGACGCCACATTTATTAGTCAGCATCAGTGCTGTCTTTGAATGATCAATTTTGTTTGGTAGAACAATAAATGCCTTCCAGACAGTAGCATAGCTAGAGGGGGGTCACAGCATTATGACCCTCTGTTTCGCACTCGCTGCCTGGAAGGGCTCCAAAGGGGAGGGGCCACTTTACTTGCACTGTGCGTTCAGAGGCATGCAAAACATAATACTCTGACCCCCCTCTAGCTACTCCACTGCTTCCAGGCCACAATTAAAGCTTTAAGTCTGAAGCCTACTAGCCTCAAATTATCGCACTGATACGTTGCTTTTGTTCCACCTGGTTTTCCGCAGGCTTTTGAACAACAACCTGATCACCCACCTTGCCCAAGGGTCCTTCGAAGAGCTTGTGAACTTGAAATACCTGTGAGTACTTCCCTCCCCAATTCTGGGGCCCGCCCCCACGGAGCAATCCAGAGGTGACTTGGGAGAGGTGACTTGGACTGGAGCACAGGTGTCTTTTCCTTTCTCAAAAAAACAGCTGTGAGAGGAAGTTTGGATTGGGGGAGGGGGAAGTTTGAAGTGTGTGAGGGGGAGGGTACACCCCCTTCCCTTTCAACTTGGCTGCTATCCAAATTGACCACACAACCTGCTGTTGGCAACAGAGGTGAAAACTCTCGGTCATAGTGCCCATATATTTCCCCCTCTATAGCTGACAGCAGCTTGGGGGGAAGAGAGTGAATATAAAATAAAAGGATATGTAGACCTCTCTCCCTTCCTCTACTACTTTACCCCTCCCTTCACCCCTCCCTGCTGCTGCTGCTATAGGTGTTGCAGTCGTGGTGCTCTGGTTTGACCCTCATTTGCTAAATGTTAGTAACTGAACAGGAAGCCAAATTCTTCCTGGAATGTATTAAATCATATTCATTCTCTCTCTCTCTCTCTCTCTCTCTCTCTCTCTCTCTCTCTCTCTCTGTGTGTGTGTGTGTGTGTGTGTGTGTGTGTGTGTGTGTGTGTGTGT
>JAJKFI010033924.1:19914-36222 GCA_029204185.1 Lerista edwardsae | reverse complement strand
ACTGACACTATACCACTGTATCATTGTATGCCTTTTAAAGTCATTTTAATGTGAATTTATAAAAATGGCCCCTGGGGAAAAATATTACTTCCTGCACATCTCATTTTTGTCATAAATCAAAATCTGCAAAAAAAAAATGGAAAAATGACACCCTTAGGTATTTGCTTTGTATCTACCGTTCCAAGCCTTCACTTAAAATGCAAACTGCAGGGTCTCTTTTCAGCTTCTGTTTCAAGCATTTTGAATTGGTGCTGGTTCTTCAGTTAGTTGCTCTTTGAACACTATTCTCTTCATTCCTTAAACATGCAGGTCCTTTTGGTGTTAATCACGGTGTGGAGCTTCATTCTGACGTTATAGAATACGCAAAGCAGAAGCTGGACTTTTTCATCAGGACAAGCGACAGCTTTGACAAGTAAGAGCAGAGGGTGTGTTTGATTTAAATTAAAAGAGATTTCCAGAACAGAATTCAATAGTAAGTTATAGTGCCAAAAATTGGCAGACAGAATGATTTCAGTTTCTTATGGGTCTTCTACATGTGTAATCTTCGCTACCTGAACCTAGAAAGAAATTTAGAATATTTTTTTTTGTTATGCTGTTGGCTAATTCATGTGCTTCTGACACTGTTGTGGATATAACAGACCTGACGTGTCAGAACTAAGAAATAAAAGTAGTCAGTTGTGTTTCAGGTGGAAACTTTACTTGGGGTGATTCTTAAGGTAAGTTAGAAATGAGTGCCGTATATAAGAAATGCTCCTCAGACCACCCGGCTCTCTGCATGATTGATTTAAAAAATTACACTTGTCCACTGAGGAAATCTGTTTTTTGGGGAACTCCACACTGCAAACCAAAATGTACTTCTGTGAGGAGTCCAAACTCGGTGGTAGGGTACATGAACTCCTTGCCACAAGATATGGTGATGGCATTTGGCCTGGATGCCTTTAAAAGGGTGTTGGACAGATTTATGGAGGAAAATCACAGGTTACAAGCTATGATGGGTATGTCCAGTCTGAGATTAGCTGATTGCTCATCTTGAGGTCCAGGTAGGATTTTTTTTCTGTCATTCAACGTGGCCATGGATGGCAGGTTTTTTGCCTACCCCGGACTGGGGAGGGAAGGGTGGTTTGTTCAGTAGGTTTCATGATTTACACTTGTATTTAATAAAGTTAAACCCCAACCTCAGCCTGGTCCAGCCAGATATGCTGTGAGAGTTTGGCAATATAGAAGCTTCACTCATGAACAGGCTTCTCTGTTCCCAGGTTTGAGTTCTGTGAGCCTTCCTTCGTCACTGGCAACTGCTTGGAGATCTCGCCAGACTTTACTCAGTATGACCGTGTGTATTGTGGAGCTGGAGTTCAGAAGGAGCATGAAGATTACATGAAGAACTTGCTGAAAGTTGGGGGAATTCTCGTCATGCCATTGGAGGAAAAGGTTTGCTTGCAGAATTCTCTTAAGTATGGGTGTGTTTTTTCAATTCTTGATATGCCTTGCAAATTCCATAATCTCATTACCTGCCTATTAAATATTGTGGCCCAGTGGATCAGTTTGTTTCCTAAAGTGACACAACTCTTATCAGTGTCTTATTATGCCAATTTCATCATAGGAAACTTGGACAGCTCGTGCTCATTGTAAGCAGATTACTTCTCTAGCAGGCAACCCTTTATTGGCTTCTTTTAATGTTTGTCTGTTTGACTAGTTTAACCCTAGTCCTCTCAATTTAGAATGCAACTAACTTGTAGGCTTAGGCTGCAATGCTGTATGCACTTACCTGAGAATAAGTCCCACAACGCAGTGGGATAGACCTTTGAGCATACAGCTCAAAAGCGTACAGAGCTCAGCTCTGGTTGGGTCTGGAGGATATTCTGAATCCCACAGAGGCTGCAGGTAGTTGCCTGTGGTCTCTCCGAGCCTCAGAAAACCCAGGTGGGACCTTTCTCCGTAGGTTTCAAGCCCATGGTTTCTTAAATTCACGTGTCCTGAATCCGCAGATATCATCGGCCAACTTTATACCTAAAGGATTGTGGTCTTGACCCTTCCCGTTTTTGCTGTCGTGACTCCTGCGTGGGACAAGCATGAGCTCTATCAGTGAATCTTTGTAGACAGTTCTAGGTAGGGGAGCTCAAAACTTTTGTTTGCTGACCTAAGGGATAGTCAGCAGTGGATTGACACACAGTACTAGGCAGTGGGAACAATGTAGAAATGCCCTGGCCCCCTTTGTCTGTGGCAGCATAGAACTCAGGAGAACAAACTCCAAAAAGGCCCTCTTGGGTCTTTTTAGATTGTGAGCCCTTTTGGGACAGGAAACTGTTAGTTTATGTTGCTATGTAATAATGGCTTTGTAAAGTTTCTTGTTGAAAAGCGGTAAATAACCCTTAATAGTTATAAAAGCGTATTGTGCATTTTTGATCATGTGAACAAGCCTTCTGTAACTCAAATCCAGTCCACAGTATCAGAGCTATTCTGAATTGTTAACTGACCTACAATTTGTGGCATCAGAAAGTTCTTGTCATGCTGGACTTGGGAGGCAAGAACATTTTCTAGAACTGAGAATTGCTGAAATGGGAGGAAGGTGAGGCAAAGGAAGATGGTCATCTTTCATGTGATTGTGTTTTGGAGAGCACTAGCTTGTCCTTACCCGGTGTTGCCCAGGTATTTATGTATCCCAAGCTTCTATTAGACAGGAAAAGGAATGAATTCTATCTATAGTGTAAAATCGAAGTAATTTTATGTACAGGAAATTAGAAGTATAAGTACAGTATAAAAATTATAAAGTAAAATCTTTTACAAATTCACTATAATAATAATTTAACTCAGAACCTGATTATAAACAACATTTTTAGCTTCACCTCAAGGGGCAAGAATAAATAAATTCTTGAGTGAACCAACCCTAGAAGTGGGGTGAGTTGCAAAATCTGAAATCAAATGGTGTCCTCTACACCACCATCAGCGTGCTGCAGATATTCTATTTGCAAGCACTGTATCTTGCACCCCTTCTCACCCCCCATGCCAATGGGGGCTGAATGTGGACTTAAATGGCATCGGGAGTGTCACCATTCATCTCAGCGACCCCGAAAACTATGGATTCGACACTGTCGGTCGTTTTCAATCAGTTTTACAGGTCACCCCCTTCCCATCCCCAACTAAACCTACGGGTGCCTTACCCCCACAGTATTTCTTTCCAGAGTGTAAGGCATATATGTACCAAGTTTGGTGTCAATCGCTCCTGGCATTCCAGAGTCATGCTGGAACGAACACACACACACACACACACACACACACACACTTTTATATATATAGATTTCTGAAGCACAGTACGCGCACCCCCATCCTTGAGCTTGCAAGTTGGGAGATGTCCCTGCTGCTTCTTTATCCTCTTCCTCCTACTACTTGGCGAATATTGTATTTTAAAGCATGTAGGAGACATGCATATACACATGTACTTGGTGCTGAGCACCCACCAGGAAGGCATGGAACAGACCAGTACATGACTATTGGCCAGAGAGCAAGATCCACAGACCAGGAAGGCCACATTTGTGATTGAATCAGGCAATCGCCCCCCTCCCCTTTAATTGATGTAACTGAGTGTGCAATCCTAAACTGCGCTGGATTAGCAAGGCTGGCCAGCCAATGCCAAATCCAACACTGTTTAGCAGAGGCTGGAGCCTCCCCACGGCAAGGGAGCATTTGCTCCTTTACCGCAGGGGAGACTCCAGCCTCCCCTATGCGCTCCTAAATAGCGGGCACAGATCCGAGGAGACCGTGCGGCCTGAATTGGGACCACATGGCCTCCTGAGCGGGCTTAGGATGTGGCCGCCTCCCAAGCCCGCCCATGTCCCGCCCCCAACCTCCCTCCCCACCACTACCAATCCCCACCCCAGAACGGGACGTTTCCTCCCTTGTGCCAACTGGCTTTGGTCATCGCGAGGAAGGCTCCCTGTCGGTGCTCTGAAGCCAACACTACTCGTAGCGTCGATTGCGTCAGCGCTACGTCCAGTATAGGATGGTGCTGTGAGCCATGACCTCTCCACTTTCAGACACTAGCATCCAATGCATATCTACTCTGAAGGAAGTCCCAGTGTGTTAGATGTTTACTTCCAGGAAAGTGTGCATATTTACTCCTCAAATTCAAATGAAGCCTACTGACTCGAATCTGATGGAACAGCATCAGTCACCTTTGTGACTGTAGCTACCATCTAAGAGCTTTGGGAAAAGTCATTTTAACAAAACAAAAGAAGAACCCTTATTCCAGTGGTCCATGATTGGGGCCCAGTTAAGAAGTCTTGTTTGTTAGTTAACTGTCCTCCAAAGTACCCACTTCACCCTCAACTGGATGCGGAAAAAAGCCAGAACCCAGCAGGGGTCTTCAGCCAGCAAAGGAGGATCCCTCGCTTAGCTCTTAGTGAAGAAATGTGGAGGCCAATGATATGGAAGCGAAAGCAGCAGAAAGAGAAGGGGAAGGTGGGAAGGCTGTCACAGGAGGACATTCCAAGAGGGAGAGTCCTGGGGAATACAAGTGTAATCCAGGGAGGCCCCAGACAAGCCCTCAGGACTTGGGTCCATCCCAGACCCTGTACCATCTGCCACCAACACCCCCTGACTGAAGAGCGACACCCAGGAGAGGCATTGTCGATCCTCAGCTTCTTGGCCCCAGATGGGTGTGGGGTAAGGCTTCGAATGCTTTGAATGCCTGTCAGGGAGATAAAGTGGGGCACACGTTTGTAAATGAAAAAAGGGAGAGAACCCAGAGGCCATGCTGCTGCATGTTGACCAAGCTTCCCTGCCCTCCACCTTCTGTACAAGCTCCTTCCCTGTGTTATGTGTCAGCATCCTCAAATGCTTGAATAGCAGAATACTGGTGCTCCAAACCATGCAGATTCAGCAAAGTCAAGGCTTGTTCACTCCAGCAAAAGGAATATTTTGTACCTCCTTTCATCCTCACCATGTCATTCCCTATGATGTGGCTTTTTCCCCTTGGGATGGAGCAGAGAGGGAGGATGTGCCCACAAGGGAGAAGGGGTTGCAACATTGAGTCTGTGATGGCTGAAGTTGTGAGCGCCTGTCTGTGCATCTGAAATAAGGGTGAGTGTCTGGCTGCAAAACAGTCCCTTGACTCAAAGCAATTCTTCAAAATAATGTAACATTGCTATGCATAATGTTCCTTGATTCTGGCATTGAGCTGAATTTCAATTTAACATGCACACTGAATTTGCCAAAAATGTTTGGTAGAAAGGGGAGGATGTAGATGTTAAGGCTGTCAATCTATTTCTGTTCACTGCTTCATGTTATATGTGTGCTCTTAAACACAGCTGACTAAGATAACTCGAACTGGCCCTTCTGCCTGGGAGACAAAGAAGATTTTGGCTGTTTCTTTTGCTCCTCTGGTCCAGCCAAACCATGCGGATTCAGGAAAGTCAAGGCTTGTTCACTTGCGTAAGTCTACCACTTCTGTAGATACCTGCTCCATTTGGCCATTGCTATCATCTTTGGGGTAGGCCATGTGAGACTGTAGGAGAGATACTTCACACCTGGCCACCTTTCTACATCACCTGCAGTCTGGCCCCCTGGACAATGCTACTTGCCTGCTGTGGAAACTGACTATACTTCACACCCGGCTGCATGTGTGTCATGTTGCTATTGCCACTATGCAGCCAGTGTGCAGGACCTGATAGCACATTGGATATTTGCTGCGATCTGCCTTGCTTTGAGAAGGGCGTGGGTGGTGGCTCAAGGGCTTCCTGTTTTTGCCTAGCATGCATAGCAGCTCTGTAGTATTCAAATATTTATGTACAGCTTTCCAACAGAAACATTCTCCATCATTTACATAGCAAAGGAAGATGGTTCCCTGCTTCAGAGAGGCTCTCAATTAAAAATACAAGTGATATATCCGGGAAGAGCCAGTGGGCGGGAGGCTGTGCCAGGATAAATTACCTTTTACATCCTATATCTAGAAGGGGAACATTTGCCGTCCCCCTGCTGGGCATAGGACAGCCACCACCTTGACTAATTTGTTGGCAGTCCACTTGGCACACTATAGTGGACCCCTGCTTATGATGGCAATCCTGTGCTGGAGACAGCATTGTGGAAATACTGTCATGTGAACCCAGTGATGCTTTGTTTTTTTCATCGTTAGTTCAAGAAGTTGAAGTTTCTGCCACAGAGCTAAGCTACTTCTCTCTAAAATGAGATTTAGAAGGTGCCTACTGCACTCTTCAGAGGACGTGGTTGTCACTTTATACAATATTGTAATTACTATATAGATATACTAGCTTTTTGTGACCCGGCGTTGCCCGGGGGCAGAAATTATCCCCAGGCTCTATTAGGAGGAGGAATGAGTTCGTTCTGCAGTGCACCCCCACCTCTGGGGGCGTAAGGGGGGCCCTACCCCCACAGCATATCTGTCCAGATCGTAAGGAATCAGTGTACCACGTGTGGTGCACATCGTTCCAGGCGTTCCAGAGTAATGGTGGAACATACACACAAACATACAAACCTCCCTCAAAAGCATGACATAGTGAGATCCATATATAGACATATAGAACTCGTCCCTGAAATAAAACAGTATTGATGACCTGGAACCCAAAATGCACACTATCACTGTGAAATGAATGAGGAAACAGGGACACAATCAACTAAGAGAGCAATCTGAAGGTCCCACTTACTGTCTGCAGGTCCTGTGGCAGGATAGCCCTCACGTATGAGAAACAGGCAGAGGTGGCCAGTTAGCTCCCTGGACATAGGCCCCTCTCAGATCCGACTGGGTGCTGGAACTCTCTGGATCCTGCTCTTTCCACCCTGGGCCACTCAGGCAACGCAGGCAAAGCAGTTTAGTTTCACTTTCTGTTCTGTCTCTGGTAGCTGAGCTGCTCAGCCCTCCCACATAACCCGCAGAATCATCTGTAACCACAGGGTGGCAGCAGACCTGTAGCCCAATGCAACCCCCTTGGTTCCTGACGATCTGGGCCCCCTCTCCGAAAACCGGGGGGCTGTAGGGGGGTCTGACCCCCGCAGTGTTCTTTTCCAGGCTGCAAGGAACGTGTGTGCCAAGTTCCGTGGCCGTGGGTCAAGGCACGGAGACGTGTATAAGGAACATACATACATACCCACATACACACACATACACACACACACACACACGTCCGTTTTTATATATATAGATAATCATTCATGTATAAGTCAAAAAATATATGCCTTAACATTGATCCTAAAAACAAGGCTCAACTTACAAAATACAATCAAAAAAGCTTCTGCTTGGTGAGGTGGGGGGCGACTGGGCTTAGAAGCAAGACACAGGGAGGTGGAAAAAAGGAGCCATTTTATTTACCAGAAATATTGCTAAGGCAGCAATAGAAAGTAAACAAAAAGGGTAGCTATTTTAGCTGCTCTGAACAAGAGAAGTGACGGTGGCCTTTATTAGGGCCACTGCTATGGAAAGCGGCAAACTCCTATAAGCACATTCATCCTGTTGAAGAATAAGGTAAAATGGCTCTGAGGTTTTTTTTCTATTTGCTTTCTGTTGCTACCTCAGATCAACTACTGGTAGGTCATTTTCAAAGAATTCCACACACCCCTAAATTTTACCCTTGACTTATCCATGGATCATAGCAAATCTTGTGCTTTTTGGCTTGGAACTTGTTCTTGACTGATACATGATAGGCATATGTGGTAGTTTGAAACACAAATTACAGGACTGTATCCTTGTTCAGGCTGAGCCCATCATTAAGAGAATAACCTATCATATAGTGAACCTATAAAATGATTTATCACGTGGTGAGCTCTGTGTAAAGAGGGGATCCACCTTACAATGGTCTCTTGACCACTTAGGGTCAAGACCACGTCTATTAATCATGCATGCTCAGATCATGTTGATTCTTTTAGCTTAGGTCAGCGCAGGTCCCTAACTGTTTCTTTTTCTCCTCCCGTACTTGTAGCGCCAGTGATGGTCCGCAGCCTCCAAGACCTGGCACGCATCGCCATCCGCAGCACCATTAAGAAGCTGATACACCAGGAAACCGCAGGCAGAAACGGGAACAGCCTCCGGAACCCACCAAGGTTTAAGCGGAGGCGCATCCGGCGGCGGCGCATGGAGACCATTGTCTTCCTGGACAAAGAGGTTTTTGCCAGCCGGATCTCAAACCCTTCCGATGATAACAATTGTGAGGAGCTGGAGGAGGAGAGCAGGGAAGAGGTGGAAAAAACCACTCCTGAACTGAAGCCTGACCCTCCTGTCAACGTCCTCAGAGAGAAGGTCTTGAGCCTGCCTCTCCCTGACCCACTGAAATATTACCTGCTTTATTACAGAGAGAAATAAGGTCCTTGTCGGCATAACGCAGAGAGAGAGGCAGGACAATAAAACACTGAGTAGGGCATGACAAACACGTGCCATTTGCTTGCCTGTTAATGTGACCACGCATGGTGGTAAGCTGGCCGGGGGACGTGGCTGCTGTGTACTTAAGATGTGATAGCGTTGTTCAGATTCCTTCCCTTGGTTTGTGTGCTCCAGTTTTGTCCTACAGCAGAGCTTCCTTGGTTGGGGTGGGTGGGAGCAGGCTGGCAGCAAAGCGCTCGGCTATGTGTCCAATGAGGGTTTAAGTCTGAAGAAACCCAAAACGCAACTTTGCCGACACGTCCCTGGATCTCTCGACTGGTGTTGCCAGGTGAACATTTCAGAAATAGTTTTATTTCTGACCACCCAAATGAGTAGTTTCATCCTGAAAGTGAACAGCAGCAACATAGCAGAATCCGACCCAGTCGTCTGGTGTCTCCCCAAAGCCCACAAAAAGCACAATAGTAGTAGAGAGTAAACAAGCGCAGAACTTGTTTTCTTGACATATGTCGGGTGTCAAGTTAAAGCCCAGCTTTTCATCAGCAGGGATGTGAGTTGGGCATATTTTCTTTTGCGGAATTTTCACGATCTGTAAAACATTAGGAGAATTCCTGTTTGATTCAAGAGGGGGAAAGAGGCTCAAACGCCAACAGTCAGAGTGCTTTAGACTTGGTCATCAAAATGTTGCTGGGCTTATCCACTTTGTGGTTTCATTCTCTGAAAGAAGAATGGTGAGAAAGTGGTTAGGAAGAGAAGTGTGGGGAGGAAATTCAAAGATAGCCTTCAGCCTCTTGAGAGTTTATTGCATGTGTGCTGTACCAGGCATATAATATGGACAGTTCTGAACATTTTTCTAATTGGAGTAAGTACCTAGTTTTCTGGGACAGCAGTTCTGTTTTCTCAGAGGGTGCCCAGAAATTGGAACCCTTTTTTAAAAATGTAACTGCCTGGGTGCACAGTCTTGTCTCTGCCTCAGTAGGGACCTCTTCTGCAGCGAAAGGCACAAGGAGGCTGTTCATGTGGTTATTTGTAGATGGAAGAAATACAGTAGCATAATTCCTCAAAGTTCATTTTTTTCCTTTTAAATTGCACAGATAAGTTTGATTCTGTACAAACAAAAATGTGTTTTGACTTCTCATGGAACAGCCACTTAAATCCTTCTTTTAAATTGGTAGGTTGTTTATAGCCGGGAATTTGGAGCTAGGTGAGAGAATCTTGTTGAAACTAGCGTTTTGCTCCCAGTCGACAAAATGAAGAGGAAAGAACGTTTTTAAAAATTTCAGTCTCCCTTCGAGCTGCCTGTCCTTTTAAATGTCATTGGCACGGTCCCTCAGTACACACAGAGACAAATAGTGTGTATGCGCACACGCACTGTGCTAAAGTCTTACTGTCTCACGTATATGTAAAATCCGGACTTGCGGCTGCAGCAGTCTTTGGCATTGGGCCGGAAGTGTCCCGGGGCAGCTATGCACCGTGATCTGCAGAAAGCCTGACAGACTCTGGTCTTCATAGTCTAGCTGGGGCTGTCTGGAACCCAGAAGTTGGATGCTGTAGAGGCCTGGTATGACATGTCACATCATGTGACTCACATGCCTATTTCATCTGCTGTTGTGTGAGACCTGAGGGCAGTAGAAACAATTTGTAGAGGATCCCCATTGTACTGGGCAGTTCAAAATGCATCTTCTCTGTGGAGTAACGATGGACATGAGAATGCACAGGTTTTCATTAAAATTAGTTTTCCTGCCATTGATAGATAAATGAATCTGCCTTATACCAGCCTATTGATCCATCTGGCCCAGTATGGTCCTCTGCAGCTGGCAGCAATTCAGGGTTTTGTTTGGTATTCACCTCTCTAGTCGACGCACACCCAGTTTTTTCATCAGCCAAAGAGAACCTGTCAGAAAAGCTGCCAAGTTCTCATCCTTGAATTTGATTCAGTCATCAAACAGTTGGATGAATAAGCCCTAAAGAGAAGTACTTTTCTTTGCAGCATTATCAAGGACATGGTGCAAGGGTGTTTTGTCCCCGTCCATCTGTCCCTTGTTCCAGCAGTCCACACCCCTCCTTAAGAATGCATAGAAACCTGAGATTTCGTGGCTGTTCCCCCACCTTTTTGTTAGAAAGATACATGTGCAGACAATTGTGATCTATCCAGTTGTCATATTCTCAAAACATACAAAAAGGTAGCAGGTGTGCACAGCATAACTGAAATAATATAGAGCATAGCATTGTAACAGAAGGGGAATTTTCAGTGAGGTATTCCTATACACCAGCATTTCCACATTGTTTAATTCAATCGCTGGGTGTTCTTAGTAAACTGACTGTAGCTGACATTATTTGTTGGAAAAGTCTGTTAACTTTTCTTTTTTCCATCAGCTGTCTACCTTTTGCAATTTCATGTGTCTGCGTTTTTAAGCTTCATGTAGTTATTTCATTGCTTTTGATATGATTGCCAAATTGTACACCTGCAGAAAGCAGCTTTCCACCATAGGTTTGGCTTTCGTCTGGTAGCTGAAGATGTAAATAACAGTAGAAATGAAGATGAGAAAACCCTTCTTTCTGAGGCATGGAGAAATGTTAGAAGCAAGTGATTTAAGAATACAAATTTTATTGAATAAATGTCTGTGTCAGCAAATATCCCATTCCAGCCTGCTTTCATGCTGTTTGTGCTTAATGTTGAGATCCTGCAGAGCCAGATTTTTCCCCAGCATTCTCACCGTAATTTTCAGGTCTGGCAATCCAGATGGATGGTAGCTGGCTGGCCTGCGGCTAGAAGGGAAGTCCTGAAAGGCATAACCAGTGGGGCCAGATCCCATTGCTGTGGTCTAGGCTGGCTCTGCCTTCACTGTAGGAGAAACGTTAAGACCCTGGGCAAGGGTCAGTCTTGCAACACACAATCACTATATGAAATCAGTTGCTTCCATGGCCAAAATGGCTTTCAAATAGAGCTAGACCAGAGGTTCTCCACACTTCCCAGTTCATGGTGCCCTCGCAGGGTAATCCTATGCATGTTTATTTAGAAGTAAATTCCTCTATTTCCAATGGGGCTTATGCCCAGGTAACTGTGCATAGGATTGCAGCCTTAGTGATTTCTTCACACTGTTTCCCTTGGAAATTTAAAGCAGCCTGCAGCACCCCTGTGAGTTTGCTGCAGTGTCCTGGGGCACTGCAGTGCAGTCTGGGAACTATATGGGATTGGACAAGGCTTTGGAGGTCAGATCCACAGGCATCTCTGACTATGGAATCTCCAGCAATGTGACTGTGGATGGAGGCTTCTGGTGTAAGTATCTGTGGCTCTGATCCGAGTCACAAGCTAGACCAAAAAAGTTTCCTCCATTAAGGCAGCAACATACACCCAACAAAGCATACGTGTTAGGGAGTAAGTCCCATTCAAGTCAATAGGCTTCCTTCTCACTAAATAGGTTCAGGATTGGCAAGAGTGCAATCTGGGTACACTTAAGTGCCTCCAGCACTCCTTTCTCCCTCCCAGCCAGCTCCCTTGGGATTCCCTGCTCAGTCCTGCAGTGGCATCACTAGGGTAAGTGGCAGTGCAATGCATCCTATCAGGCTGCTGAAAGAGGCAGTGATTCCGCCGTTTCTAGGACACAAGAAGAGCATGACCAGATCAAAAGGTTCAGGCATCTTCAGCCTGGTTCAGCATCTTCCTTGGCCACCTGCTTCCAGGAAGGTCATAAGAAGGACACGCAGGTCATCTTCATGGTGCATGTCATAAATGACTTGGTCATGCTGCACCTTGCACACTGCTGCCAGGGTATTCCAAGCTGAATCTAGAGCTGGTGTAGGTGGCAGCAGATTCCTGGTGGGACATCAGGGGCACGCCCCAAGATAAGGGAACAAACATTTGCTCACCTCAAGACATCTTGATGCAACTTGTGCCTCTGTGACTTGGAGGAGGTAGGACTGGGTCCCTAAGCAGTTTTCAAATATTTTTAAAATAAAGAGCTTTCAAAAAAACCCTGGGACAAAAAGGCTCAACAATATTAGTTCATGTGGCAATATAACATAAAAAAAACCCCTGCTGTATCAAGCAAAGGCCCATCTAGTCCAGGCTCCTGTATCTCACAGTGGCCCACCAGATGCCTCAGGGAGCACACAAGACAACAGGCTGCCTGCATTCTGTTGCCACTCCCTTGCACCTGGCATTCTGAGGTAAAATTCTAAGGTTCTACTTTCTCTGAGGTACTGGTCATTTGGGGTTCACCTGAGGTGAATGAATTTCCCATTTCTCAACATCAGGATCGAATGTGCTGGTTCAAACTGAAATTCAGACATGGACACATAGGAACAGCGCCACAGGATCAGGCCAAGGCCCATCTAGTCCAGCTTCACACAGTGTCCTACCAGATGCCTCAGGGAGCACAGAAGTCAACAAGAGGCCTGCATCCTGTTGCCATTCCCCTGCACCTGGCATTCTGAGACCGCCTATTTCTAAAACCAGGCAGTTGCACCTACCCATCATGACTTGTAACCTGTGATGGACTTTTCTTCTAAACTTTTCTTTTTAAAGGCATCCAGGTCGGACACCATCACCACATCCTGTGGCAAGAGGTTCCATAGATTAATTACCTGCTGGGTAAAAAGATATTTTCTTTTATCTGGTCTAACTCTTCAGTTTTAGTGGCTGTCCCCTGGTTCTGGTGTTATGAGAGAGGAAAAAGCACATCCCTCTATCTACTCTATCCATCCCCTGCATAATTGTGTTCATCTTAATCATGTCCCTCCTCAGGTACCCTTTTTCTAGAGCCCCAAACGCTGCAGGCTTTCCTCAAAAGGGAGGTGCCCTAGCCCAGTACTCATTTTGGTCTCTTGTGCCAGGCATGATAAATTCGTCTAACTGCATGGTTGGGGTTTGTTTTTTTTTTCAAATTGCTCAGCTAGTTCTTGCCACTGAACAAGGAGGACAGACAACTGCGTCTTTGACATGTTGCCAACCAGCGATTGGCTGAGGGCTGCTGCCCGTTTATGAAAGTCCACATCTGTGAATTTGCAGACCTGACAACAAGTGGATTTCATGTGCGTTTCTATACAGAGATACAGGCTTCTGAGTGGTGTGTAGTGACCCTATGATTGTCTTTTCAAAGATATGTACAAAACCAGGGTGAGGTGATGTGTTAGATTGTCAGCAGCCTAGCTTGAGGTGATGGGGCAAGAAGCCTAGGTGTATCTGCAACATTTTATCGGTGTGTTCTTGTCAACCCTGCTAGATTCTCATGGGTCACCATTTCTTAGACCCCTTCCCTGTATTTAAGAAAACTACGTGGTATGGCCCTCATGTGGGCTATACCTCTTCAGAATGCCTTGAGAGGGGCAAGGTTTCATGTTTAGATGGCCTTCCAGGTAGCAAGTAAAGTTACGTAGAAAACTAGCATGTCAAGGAGAAGATGCATCTTCCTGACATGCTACCTTTCCATAAGCAGTGAGCTTTTGAATCCTCTCCAGCTTCAATTGTGGACTCTCCCACCTGCGTTTTGAAGTGGTATAGCTGAAGGACAGAAATGCTGTTTGTATTTTCTTGATTTGGAAAGTGACTAAAAGTTAGTGGGATGGCAGCATGTGGGCGAGCCTTCTCAGTGGTGGCACCACAATTATGGAGCTCCCTACCAGTATTTAAATATCTGCATAGCAGGCCACATGGTCAGCTAGTTCTTGCCACTGAACAGATTCTGTGTGTGGCACAATCTAACATGCACATCTCGGCTTTCTACGGACACTTCAGCCTTTGAGCTAAAATGACTTGAAAGTTATGAGGCCTGCTCTTTTTTCCAACCATTGTAGAAGAGGTCAGAAGACGATTATTCTGGCAAAGTTTGTCCTTGATTTTTGAATCGGGGCCAAAGAAAGCAAACAGCAGATTGTTTGAGACTTGCAACATGGAACAGTCTCTGGTATCCAACAAGGAAGTGAATTATTTGTACCATTGACTGTTTGCTTTGAAACACTGCATTGTTCGCCTAGAACAGTGATGGCGAACCTTTCGGGCTTGGTGCGTCAAAACTTTAAAAAAATGTTTAATTTGACTCTGCTGGTGTGTCAACTCCTCTTTCAAGCAAAAGAGAAGCAATTTTTTATATTCATTTATTTAGACAAAAAATACAGTCCAATCATGTGTGATGCTATGTATTATATAAAGAAACATAAAATAATTACAAAAATGAAAGGTGAGTAAAACGAACTCAGTTTTTGTCAAGTATTGGTGATTGCTGCCGTGTCGTCCCAAACGTTGCAGTGTGTCACCTTTGACACGCGTGTCATAGGTTCGCCTTCACTGGCCTAGAACAAATTGCTGTCCCAAGATGGAGATACAGCTCCCTCATCTTTTGTGTCACCATCACAGAAGCATTCAATACCTGCCTTGAATGCTTCAACTCCTCCGCTTCCAGTGTTTTGTTGAAACAGGGCAGTGGTGTTACCTTTTCGTATCTTATAGCAGTAATTTTCTACCACTGTGCTGGACACAGGGGTGTGCTGCAAATGGTCTGCAGGTGTGCTGTGGGAGGGTCACATATTAGTAGGGCTAGTAGAGCATAGCAGTCTATTAGTAGGGCTATTAGGGGATGTGAGCAGTGATGTCATCTGGGCACGCCAGGAACCGGAACGCCTGGATGATTGGCAGCCTTCCGCCCCTATGGCGGAGGCCAGCCACACCTCCCTGCGCCTCGAATTGCTCCATTTCAGAGCAATTCAGATGCGCGAGAGGGCGGGCGGGCCCAGGAGCAGCTCGCCCGTCCTCGGGAGAGGCGGCGCGGCCCGGGCCCATCTGCGGAACTAGCAGAACGGCATACTGGGCCGTTCCGCCAGGATGACACCGCTGGATGTGAGCCCCCAGCCGGCATTGTGCTGTGCCTTGTCAATTGCTTAAAAAAAAAACCTGATGGTGAGCCCTCACAATTTAAGTACCTTCTGATTGTGCCACAAGATGAAAAAGGTTGAAAATGCCTGTCCTATAGGTTCTTTTGCATCACTGCAGTATGTATGTAACTCTCTGCCTAACGGCGCAATCCTATGCTCCATTTGTACAACCAGCAGAGCATGCACTTTGCTGGTGTCAAGGTGCCATAAAACATGTTGCAGAAGCACGGGAGTTAGTACCGCTGGTGGGAAGGCCTGTGCCCTCCTGATGGTGCCAATGTAGGGCTCGATAACACACCGAAGCAGAAAGGCTCCACACCAGGCAGTGGAAGGGAGAGGGCAGGATTGGTGGCACGTACCGTGTCCTGTCCTCTTTCCCAGTCTAGATCCGTCAACACGGCTCCACTCTGACTTGCGCTGGCGATTTAGCAGGCACAGTTCCGAGTGTACCTGTTGCTACAACTGGAGCTTTCCCCAGGGCAGAGGCAGAAATGGAGATGTCCAGATGGCAAAATTTCCCCATGAGATACAGTGCAAGTCACTGGTGCACCTGGGGGGGGGGGGGCAACGGGTGCACGTGCTCCCTGGTGGCATGCATTGGTGCTGCTGCAATGCACCACCACTGCCCCGTGCAAATTTGTTTAATCATGGGTTTTTGGCCGTTCATGTCGCTCTGACCTCCTCCCCTTCCGTCTTGTTCCTTCTTTAATCCCCAAGGTGGTGATGAATCAGACCCTAAGCATGAGTAAACCCAAGGGCTGAGTCATTGCTTATTGATGGTCATTGGAAAGGAATTGACCCTCACTGACTCTTGCTATGGGACCACGTAGGAGACAACTCTCCATGGGCTTCTGTGAGTCACAATCAAGGGATAAAAAAAAAAAAGTTTCCCAGAACAAAAAAAAATCTTTTCCATGAAGTTTTTGACACAGTTCTCAACCAAAACCAAGCCTAAATAATTGGAACTACTGTTGGATGCCTGCAAATAATTCAGGTTTTCCAGCTCGGTCACAAATGAGCTAGGTCCTTTTTGGGCTCTCAGAAGGAGCCTTTTGGGCTCTCAGAAGGAGGTCTATTAAGAAAAAGACCACAAGTTTTTTGGTCCTCATGGAGGCCCA